>CAUYRB010045199.1:0-56578 GCA_963574695.1 Propithecus perrieri
GCCACCATGCCCGGCTAATTTTTTCTATATATTTTTAGTTGTCCAATTAATTTCTTTCTGTTTTTAGTAGAGACGGGGTCTCGCTCTTGCTCAGGCTGGTCTTGAACTCCTGAGCTCAAACAATCCGCCCGCCTCGGCCTCCCAGAGAGCTAGGATTACAGGCGTGAGCCACCACGCCCGGCCTCACCTGCTCCCATTTTGTCCTGACATACTGTATGCTTATTTATCTTGTCTGTGCCCCTGAGCTCAGGGACCTCTGTCTTGGTCCCCGCTGTGTCTCCAAAGGTTGGCATATAGTAGATGCTCAGCAAATGTCTGTTAAAGGGACGAATGAATAAGAAGAAAGGAGACACCTCAAGACACACACCCCCGACTCTGCGCTTGGTCAGGCATCTGGGCCCACCTGGTGCACAGCTGTGTGACGCACATGCATGTGTCCACAGAGCATTCGCGTATCACAGGCCCTGCCCTCAGCATTTCGCATTTACGACCCATGCCTCACAAGGGGGCAATAATGTTACCCTATTTTACAGAGAAGTAAACTGAAGCGCAGAGAGGTCAAGTCACTTGCCTACGGTCACACAGCAAGTAGCAAAGCTCAGGTGACCCCACATCCAGTGCTCCTCCTGCTGCCCTCGGTTGGCACAGAGCCCCCTGCCCCAGCTGGCTCAGTGGGTACCACAGTGAGCCTCCAGCATGGGGGGGCACCCAGCTCAGTGGCTAAGCAAGAAGGTTCTGGAGCTGACTACTGGGGTTTCAGCCTACTTCAAACTCTCTGTAGCTGCATGACCTTGGCAAAGCGACTGACTCTAAGTCTTACTGTCTTTACCTGAGAAATGAAGTTGGCTGCACTGACCCCACAGGGTCATCTCCCTCCACCCTTTAGGTGTGGTGTCTAGTTCTGAGCACACACCCTCAGCTCTCTGTCCACCTCCCTAGGGGCAGCTATCATGGGTATGCTGGTGATCCCACAAACACAGCTGCCAGCCCTATCCTCTCCCCTGGGCTGCAGAGGTCCCTGGGCCTGTCCCCCGGCTTCCTTCTCTTGCCCCATCTGCCCAGTCTCCTCCTCCCTGGGCCATGTCAGGCCTCATCCTGTCCACCAGGCCCCTGGCTCCGCCTCCTTGCTGGCCTCCTGGCCCCACAGAGAGAAGTGGAGAGCCCCGGTCATGCCCCCCACCCCGACCTAAAACCCTGCCACCCTGCAGACACTAACCTGTGCCCTTGTAGGCCACCAGATCGACCTTCCCATAGGTGCCTTTGCCCAGTTCCCGGACAAGTTCATAGTGCTTGGTGACGTCACTGGCTGCCAGTGTGCGGAGGGTCAGCGCCTGCATGTCTTCAGTGAGAAGGGGCACGCCAGCACCAGGCCCAGGGGCGGTCCCCGGCCCGCAGCAGGGCAGGGAGTGGGGCGGCTCAGGCTCTGGGCAGCCCACGCTCATCTTCTCCCTGTTGGGGTTGTGGCATGAAATGTGTCATCAGGCCAGGGCCCTCCCCCAACTCCCCAGCACCCAGAAAACTTGAGGCTGAGCCCAGATGCCAGGCCCAAGATGACCACAAGGGGGCGAGAAGCATCCTCCTGAAAGGGCCAAGCCTGAGCCAGCATTCCCCAAGACAGTCACTGTCCCTGCCCTCCCACTTGGGTACCACCAGCCCATCTGCCTCATGCTGTCACCCACACGGCGTCAGGCAAGGCCCCTGTGTTTATGTCACACAGACACAGCCAAGATACTGAGTTCACACGAGTGCTCCCATTCACAAGCATCAATGAAGCACCCACTGTTTGCCAGGGCTGTCCAAAAAAACCCTGGGGACGCAGCACTGAACACATGCCTAAGAATCCCTGGCTTATGCTCCAGAGGGAGACGGGCAGTAAACACAGTGACACGTGAACTAGAGGAAGGGGAGGTCTGAGGCAGTGGCTGCCACATAAAACACCTCGGCCACACAACGCGGCACAGCCAAACGCCAACACAGCCTGGCGGTTCCTCCCCCACCGCAGATACACACAAGGCACACACACTACAGCGGCAGTCCCAGGGCCCCACCCACCCAGCCTTCTTCCCCCAGACACAAGACCAGAGCACCCACCCCACAAAGACCTAGCCCAGTGGCATCACCATAGCTCACAGCAACCTCAAACTCGTGGGCTCAAGCAATCCTCCTGCCTCAGCCTCCCGAGTAGCTGGGACTACAGGTACATGCCACCATGTCCAGCTGATTTTTCTAGTTTTTGTAGAAATGGGGTCTCACCATGTTGCTCAGGCTGGTCTTGAACTCCTGACCTCAATGAATTCTCCCACCTCAGCCTCTCAAAGTGCTGGGATTACAGGCGTGAGCCACTGCACCTGGCCTGGGACCCGAGTCTTGAAGGCTCTGAGTGGGTGACAGTGAACTAACTCTCCATCTGGGGCCTTCGTTTCTTGTTTTTTCCCTTATTTTTTTCATCTCATTTTCCTACAGTTTTATTGAGGTATATTTGATGTACAATGAGCTGCACATGTTTAAAGTGTACAATTTGATGAATTTTGACACATGTATACATTTATGAGGCCGTCACTGTGATCCACATCACGGACATATCCATCACCCCAAGGCTTCCTTCTGTCCCTGTATATACCCCTGTCCCTCCCCGTCCCTGTCTTCCAGGCAGCCACTCTGGGGCCTTCCTTTCTTATCTGTAAAGTGGCGGGTGCGGGGGGAGCTGAGCCTTTCCCGGGTGCAGGTGTGTGTGCGTGTCTGTGCGTGCACTGGCAGGAGAGGCCTCTAGCCGCTGGGTGCCTGCCTCCTGGCGCAGCCTCCCGCTGCCCTCGCCTCACTCCCTTCTCCCGCTAACCCCGGATGCATTACCCCAGCACCGCCAGCCTGCCCCTCAGCCCCCCGCTCCCTGAAGGACAACCGCCACAGCGCCATCTGGGAGGAGGCATGGATCGGGAGCCAGACAGCCTGGGTCTGAGTCCCGACTCCGTCGCTTGCTAGCTGGATGTCCTTGGGCAAGCTACTTCGTCCCTCTGTGCCTCAGTTTCCCCATCTGTAAGGAGGACATAATAACAGTACCTTCTCCCCACGGGCAGTCGTGAGGATTAAATAAGTTAACAGACGCGAAGCGCCTGGTGCCCGGCACCCAGTGGGGGTCTGCGGGAGCCGGTGTTGAGCTGCTGCTAACACTGTTACTCCCTGCTGTCCCCGGCTGAGCCAGGGCTGCTGGACGTGGCTGTGGGCTGGGGAGGGGAACACAGAGTCCTCGCCCCGGCCCAGCAGTTCTCTTCCAGGTCCCAAGCACCCCCTGCACCCCCACCCCCCGCCTTCCCCTTCGCTCCGGCACGACCCAGCCTCCCACTTCACACGGAGAGGAGGAACATCAGGAGGAACTTCCTGGCCTCCCACCCAGCCCCAAACGGAGCTCCATCTGCACCGTCCTCTCAGCTGGCTGGGGAGGAGGCAGCCCTCCCCCCAGCTCCCGCCCTCTGCTTCCTCGGGATCCTCTGCCCGTCACCCCTCTGCCCACCCCTTCCCTCCACTCATGAGCCTGCCTGTCTCCCCCTACTCTAACAGAACCCACCACCACCCCCCTCCACCCCATCCCCCGCCCAGCTACTTACTGCCTTTGCTTTCCTAGTCATTTCAACCTGAACGCGTGCCAGGGACTCTGGCTGAAATGCCACATACTGTCCTCGGAGTGTCTAGTCTGTAGCCTGCACCAGCCCACTTCGCGGGCCCACGGAAGCCCGGTCCCGCGTGCCCTTCCTCTCTACCCTTAGCGTGCTGACCCGAACGCAGACACGGCCCCTGTCGCCAAGTCTCCATGCAGTGCCAGCTCTGGCTGCACGGCACTGGGTCTGTCCTGGGCTGCCGTGGCGCGGCATCTCTCTGTGAGAGTCTCTCCCTGGTTTCGCGGGCTGGAAAAGATCTGCTCTTCCAACCCCAGTCAAATGTCCACGCTGAGTGAGGAGGCTCCTGAGCTGGGAAACCGAGGCGACCGCCGCACCGCCAGCAGGGAGAGGCACGGCTGCTCCGCTGCGGCATCCTCAGGCCAACGCGTCCTTGGGCCCTTTCTGTGCGGAGCGTGGGGCTGTCCCTGGGGGGTTCAGATGAGTGCACAGCCCTCTTTGCCTCGAGCTCCTCCCCCGCCTGCCAGGGAAAGACGCCGGCTGCTCTGCTGACCTACTTCTCCCGAGGTGTGTGGACTCCCCGAGGGCTGCTGAGGTGGGCAGGCCACGTGCGTGCAGCACATGTGTACACATGTGTGCAACTCTCCCACCTTGGGCTTGGGCCCTGCCGGGTCATTCCGGGCGGTTCTGTACCCCCTGGGTGCTGCACTGGCAGCTGCCAGTGGCTACAAGCCCTCCCTCCCCCAGGGACTGGAGGGTGCCTGGCTCCTCCCTGCACCCTTGGCCTCGGCTGCCCGGGGTAGGCTCTGGGTGGGGTGGGGCACAGCCATATAGGCGGGCTTGGGCCCCCCGTGTGCCCCTCCCTCCCAGCTGCAGCCCCCGCTCTGCCCACTACCCCACATGGCTGCTCCACAGCTCTGGTGTCCCCTATTCCATGTCCTCATGGCTCCTGAACGACCTCTCCTGCCGGTTTCACTCTCCCAGGGCTCATTACCCTGAGGTCCTGCTCCTCCAGGAAGCCCTGGAGGGGTAGTCTCAGCTGTGTCCCTCTCTGTCCCATCAACAGGCCAAGAGCTCCCCAGGGGTAGGGGCTAGACCAGATTCAACCTTCTCCCTCATTCATTTCCTTGGTTCGTAGGGTCCAGTTTTGGGGTTCTCCCCATCGTCCCCTCCCTCTTCCCCTTCAGGCCTATTCTCCGCAAGGTGTCAGCAGGAGACAAGGAATTAATCCGCACGCCCATGCGTCATCCCACAGGTACATGCTGCCTCTGACCCAGTTCCGACGCATGTGACTTGAGAGGCGCAGTGGGGAGTGACGGGAACGGCACGGGCCTTGAGGCTTGCAGGATTGGCCTTGATCTTAACGTGCGCCACTTTCTAGCTGGGTGACCTTGAGCAAGTTACACCTCTTCTCTAAGCTTCAGCTTCCACATCCGTATGATGAAGAAAATAACAGTAACAACAGCAGTAATGATAACGGCACCAACATTTATAGGACGTAAGACATGCCAGGCCCTGTTCTAAGGACTAACTCACTTAATCTTCACAACTCTAAGAGTCAGGTATTATTATCATTCCCACTTTGGAGAGGAGGAAAACGAAGCACAGAGACTACGTAACTGGCCCAAGGTCACACAGCTAGCACGAGGATTGGCTCCAAAGTTGGTGCTTTGAACCACTGTGCTTTCCCAAGGATGCTGGAAACATCTTGCCCAGATCCCTCAGTAGCCAGGTAGGGAAGAAGAGGACAGAGTCTCAGTGGGAATTTGATCCTCAAAGTATTTTATCATCACTATCGTCACTGCACCCATTCTGGAAGCAGCTGTGGGCTTGATGGCTGTGAACTTGCTAGCACCAGGCAGGGGAGGCCTCTGCTGACCTCTGTTCCTGCCGTGCGGTCGGCCCCGCACCCACCCACACTCGAGCTGACTGTGCTGCTGGGGGCCCCCCGCCTTGTACCTCAAGGGTGTGTCCTCACTGGCCCCAAGGGAGGCCTCCACCTGCTATTTGTGTTGTTGAGTGCAGGTGGGGTCCCCCAACTTCACGGCAGAAGTTGTGGCTCTGCCACATGCTGGGAGGGCCACCGTGGTTGGGGAGGGTTTCCCAAGGGAGGGGCAAGACTGAACTGCCTACCACTTCCTCTTGGCGGTCAGCTGGAGCTGGGTGCCACCCATATGAAGCTACACTGAACTCATCGCCCAACTCAGGCCTACTTTGGAACCCCTGTTCCCCGCCACACAGCCAAACACGCAGTGTCGCCAGCTTGGCAAAGTGTCACTCACTGAGCCCTCACTAGAACCCCAAGAAGGGGGCAAGATGGTTCCTAACTTAAAAAACAGCTTAACTGAGGTGTAACTTACATACCACAAAACTCACCCATTGAGCGTAAAATTCAATGATTTCAGTAAACGTACAGAACTGTGCAACCCTCGCCACAGTCGAGCGATGCTTTCTGTGTTACAGATGAAGAACAGAGGCCCAAGAGGTTGGTGATTTGCCCACAGTCGTAGCAAAGTCAGCCACTGTCCACCAAAAATGTGTTTCCTCTTCTCTACTACAAAGTCGCTGCTGGAAAGTGGCTGTCCAGCAGGGAACTACGTTCTCAGCCTCCTTTGCATCCAGGGCAGCCACGTGACGGCCTTTCCCTGTGGGGCTGTGAACAGAAGTGGTGCGTGTCGCTGCCAGCCTGGGGCTTCCAAGAAACTGGGGAAGCTTCCCTCTAGTCTCTCTTCTCCTGCGTGCTGGCTCGCTGCAGAGCACTGCAAGCCCTAAAAGATGGTGAAGCCACAAGACAGGGGGAGCCTAGGTCCCCAAATCACGGTGAGGAGGATCACCCACTCTTCACTGTTACATGAGCCAGAAGGAAACGTCTATTGCGTTAGCTGCTGAGATGGGGGGCTTGTTTGTTTCAGCAGCGGGCACTGTCCCAGCTCGAAGTTTATGTCGCAAGCAAGCAAAAGAGCTAAGATGTGAACCTCAGTGTGTTCAACTGCCTGGAACGTGGCCAGAGAAGGCTAAACAGGATAACACTGGGGACCAAGTGACAAGAACCCAGTGACAGGAGTGGGTGGAGGGTGACTAGCCTGCAAAGAGAAGGGGGCCTGCTCTTATCCTGTCTTGCAGGAGAAAAATAACCCTGGCAAATGTTTCCTGAGCATTTACCACACGCCAGGTGCTGTGAATTCAATCACAGAATAATCACTGCAACCCTGGGAGGTCGGTACTACTATTATTACCCTTGTTTTACAGAAAGGGATACTGCTATGGTTTGAATGTCCCTCCAAAACTCATGTTGACATTTAATTGCCATTGTAATCATATTAAGAGGTGGGGCCTTTAGGAGATGATTCGGCCATGAGGGTTCTGCCATGATCTCAGGAGAGGGATCCTTACAAAAGAACGAGTTTGGCCCCTTTTGGCCATTCCCTCTCCCCTCCCTCCCTCTCTCTCTTTCCTTTCCACCATGGGAGGACGTAGCAAGAAGGTCCTCGCCAGATGCTGGCACCTTGATCTTGGACTTCCCAGCCTGCAGAACTGTGAGAAATGCATTTCTGTTCATTATGATTACCCAGTCCGGGCTATTGTGTTATAGTAGCACAGAATGGACCAGGACGGATACGTAGGCACAGATGCGCTGCGAGCTTGCCCAGGTGAGTAGTTAGCAGTGCTGGGACTGACCTCTGGCCATCAGGCCCCAGAGCCCACACTTTCCTGTACTGTGTCCTGTGAGGCCCCCAAAGCCAGATCAGAGAGGCAGCAACTCAAAATAAGAAGCGGCAGGGCGCAAGCGCATCCTCACTGCGGGGTGGAAGCAGAGGCTGGATGCTCATCTGTTGGGGAATCAGTGGGGACGAGGCTGGATCAAGTGATGCCAGCCAGGCCTTTCTGGTTCTCTCTCTGGGATTCTAAGATCCTCTGCCCCTATGTCCGGTCCCCTCCCTCAGGGCGCTGGACCTGTGCTGCTGTGCCCCTAGTGTGGGCAAACTCCAGGGGTATCCTTAGCAAAGCCCCGGCCTGGAAGAATGCCACTGACTGGGGACTAGTTCCTTGGTGGGTCACCTCACTTCTGGGTTAGCATTATTATTACAAGTCCCTGTGAAAAATGCAGCCACATGATGGTATCGCAGGCCCCAGGGGGGGACAGAGAGCACCTCTGACTGCTCTCACCTGCTTCACTGTGCTCCTCTGCAAAGCAATGGGGGTGGGGCCTCTGTGACCGAGCCGCCCTCCACCCCTCCACATCCCCTCCCCTGCCTCTACGTTCCTCCCAGCAATCCTTCTAATATATGTGGTCAGAGAAACTGTCTTAAGATCAGATTTGACCCAATCCTTGACTCGCTTACCCATTTTCTGTGGTTGCCTGAATGGGCACGTGGTGTTTCTCCCGCTCAGCACCGATGTCCCTTTCCTTGGGTCACGGCCCTCTCTCTCCCACGCAGTTCAGCAGAGGTGTCTCCACCCAGGCCTGGCCAACCACTGGACCCATCCCATCATCTGCCAGGTCACTGTGACTGGTTCAGAGATGAACAAGTGTGACCCACTGAACAAAGGTGACCCACTGAGATCTAGCCCTAGGACTTTTGCTGCAGCCATCAGGAAAGAGGTATCCTTTCACCTTGGGCTGCAAAACTGGGGGACACAGGTCTGGAGCTGCTGGGGGTTGGCTTTGCCACCATGCAGAGGGGGCAGGGGGACCTGCTGGAGAATAAAGCAACAAAGATAAATAAAGATGAGAGAAAGGTGGAGAGATTTCTGATGACTTTGAGCCCTGGATCCAGGCACATCTAAAGCCAATTATGCTCCTCAACATTTGTTTCATGAATGAATACACTTCCTTTTTGGCTTAATTAAGCTTGTTTGACTTGGGTTTATGTAACTTGCAACCCACTCGGGCCAGGCACTGTGCTGGGTGTTGGCATGGGGGGTAGGTTAGAGCAGTGCACCAGACACATGAGAATGCGCCTGCAAACCAGGGTGGCAGTGAAAACACGGACACAGGACAATAGTCAGCGCTCCCGCACTTCCACGGAGGGTCCTGGCAATGGGGCTCAGGGTGGCTTCCGGCATCAGAAGGTGACACCTGAATGGGCCTTGAAGGGGATTAACCACCCAGCAAGAAAGCCAAGAACTCCTTGAAAGCAAGCCCCATCCGTGCCTTAATCATCTTGCTATTCCCAGCACTTAGCCAGGGCGTGACAAATGCCGAGTGATTAATTCTCTACGTGTTTGGGAAATTGTAACTTTTTATATCTTGGCTTTCCTGAATGTGACCCTACAGGGACATAGCTATTTTCCTGGGGACGTGCAAGAAGTATCATTAGCACCATTTTACAGATGCAGAGTCTGATGGCCGGGAAGGAACAGTTATTGGCTCAAAGGCACGTAGAGAGTCAGTGGCAGGGCTGGGCTAGAGGCTGGGGCACCCACAGGGCAAGGTGCTGTCTCCCTCTACCAGCCCCAACCCCAAGCACAGCACAGATGGGAGTGGCTGTGAGTAACCCTGGTCACTGTGAACAGAGAGGCTGCAGTGCTGTCATGAGACTGATGATGAGGACAGGGAGGGAAGTGATGATAAATTGCTAGCACTTAGGGAACCCCTGTCATATGCCAAGTGCCTCATGTAAATGAACTCATCGAATCCTCACAATATCCTATGACATGGGGACTATCATTAACCCCAAGTTAGATGAGGAAACTGAGGTACAGAGCAGTCACGTCACTTGATCAATATCATCCATCCAGTAAGTGGCAGAGCCAAGACTCAAATCCCGGCACCATCTGGTGTCCAAAAGCTTAACCACTATGCTTTACGGTCTCTAAACTGATACAGTAAAAATTGCCATTTATTTTATCACTGTGCCAAGGCTTCACATTGCTGCTGCCATTTAATCTTCACGGCAACCCATTTTGTAGATAAGGACACTGAGGCTCAGAGGGGTTAAGCAACTTGCCCAAAGTCATTCAGCTCCTGAGTAGCAGAGCCAGGCGTTGAACCCTGAACTTCCCCCTGCTCTATCTCCCCTTCTCTACTCTTGGTCTCAGGTCCACAGCACCAGGCCTCCCTCCAGCCCCGTAGTCTTCAGCACCACAGGCACGGACAGCACCCAGGCCAGCCCAGCGCCAAGGGCAAGGCCGGGGGAGGCTGTAGGAGCTCGGGGAGCCAGGCAGGAGGAATCGCTGCAGAAGTGGAACTCAGGCCCCCAGGGCTGGAAAGGTACATACGGACATGCTGCCATCCATTTAACCCAACTCCTACTGCAGGGACTTGGGTGGCGGCTAACCTCTCGTTACTACTATAAACAACGTACAGAAGCCTTGTACAGAGCTGTTTTGCAGTGCACAGGTGTATCTGTATGATAAATTCTATAATAGGCTTGCTGGGTTAAAGTGTGGGTGCATTTGGAATTTCTGGAGGGTGTCCAATGACCCCCACAGAGCTGAGCCACTGGCCCTGCCCCAGCCACATAGGAGAGGAAGCACAGCAGCTGCCCCCAGCTCCTTTGCCATCTCTGGGCCTCTGTATCACTCTGGGACGAGGCCAGACAGTCCCAGGTGTTTAGTAAGCTACCTTGAAATGAAGGGAAATAAGGTTTCTCATTTGGTTGTATTTGCACAAAATAACTTTAGAACCAACACCAGACATTAAGAAAGGTATTTGCCACCCTCAGTGGCCACTCACCACTCGCTCCCACTGCTCACCTCATCACCTCCCAGCCCCCACAGTACCTTCCTAACTGGTCCCCTGCCCCCAACAGTCCACCCTCCATGGGCTCCCCTCTTGTTCCAAAGCCCTCCACTGACCCTCTGACCTCCCTCCCCATACCCCACTCAGCACACCGATCTCCCTGCTGTCCCCTGAACATGCCAGCTTCCTGCGTGGGGGCTGTTCCCTCTGCCTGGTCACCTCTACCCTCAGATAGCCACACGATTTCCTCCAAGTTCTGCTCAAATGACACCTTCTCAACTCGGGCTGCCCTACTGCACTCCCGACCCCCATACCCTACTCTATGTTTTCCCCAGTAGAACATATCACTTTCTAATGCATTATGTAACTTACCGACTTCTGACATCTATTGTGACTGTCTCCCCCAGTCGAACCTAAGTAGCTGGAGGGTGGGGACTTTGCTGTCTGGCCTTATTCACTGCTGCGTACCCCTGTGGCTAACATGGTGTCTGGCACACGGTGGGCACTTAATAAATATTTATGGAATGAATAAATGAATGAACAAATGACCCTCTGGGGAGAAGGGTGGGAACCGAGTCAACAGAGGAAGGGTAAGAATGAAACTTTTCACGTGGTACAATCCTATTGGGTCTGGGGAGCAAAAGGAACCAGGTGTGGTTGGGGACCAGACAATGCAGGACACAAGTGTCAGAGGAGGTAGCACCTCCCTGCCCACCTGGCATGAGGGCTGGTGTCTCCTGAGAGGGGCCAGAGGAGGAAGACTGGTCCATCTTGGCTGCCCGGAATGCCCACAGTGGGCCGCTGTGCTCAGGAAGGTGGGGGCATCCGGGAGCCCCTTAACACCCTGCCTGAGGAGGAGCCCTCCCTCTATGTCCCCAAAGTAGATGTCCCAGCCTGGCTCTCTGCCTCTTAACACCTCCCAGGAAGGATGTCCCCGGCCTCCCATCGCCCCTGGGCTCAGTACTTCAGTACAGAAATCTGCCTGCACGTGGACTCTCCTATTTGCTGCCAGGGAGCAGGGGACCCAGAGGTGCTTCGAAGGACTCTGGCCTATGCCCTGGTCGTCAGGGAGCCCTGGCCGGCCCCTCTCCTCCTCAGTCTTCCAGTCTATGAAGTGAGCTAAGCTAGTGGTTCTTATTCCTTCATGGGTCACCATAAGGCCCAGGACCTTCTGCCCTGAAAAGTGTCCCCATGTAGCACATGCATTATTCTGCACACATCGGGGGGCTGGGACTCTAGATAAGGCCTCTTCCTCTCCTTGGTCCTTTGACACAGATACAGACCCCACCAAACATTCTACGCTGGTTCAAGAGGAGAAGGAGGAAGAGAACATTCTCAAATCTCCTCCTCATAGGATACAGATTCAGGCTCCACCCCTTAGCTGTGTGACCTTGAGCAGGTTGTGCCACCTGCCCGAGCCTCAGTGTGCCCATCAGTAAAATGGGGCTGAGAATGCCCGTTTAACATGATGGGCACAAAGCGGATGCTCAGCAAGTTTGCTGGACGGCGGGGCCCAGGACCTTGCTTCGGTCGTGACCCTGCAGACGGGCTCGGGCACACTCTCACCGTGCCTCGGTTCTCTATTCTGTAAGTGAAGATCATTCAGCTCTGCTAAACCTTACCCCTAGGGCCCACTCGAGCCAGCAGGGGCTGTGGGCATTGCCTGACCCAGCTCCCCCATTTCCCAGGATCAAGCCTCAGAAACCAGAACCAAACATCGTCCTCACTGCCCTCCCCAGCAGGGCAGTCTGGGTTTCCTGTGCTGTGAGCCTCCGTGTTCAGCGCCAGGCCCTGCCTCAGCCTCCCCACCAGCTGGTGTATAGTGCGCCCCTTTCTCGGGGCACATCCTTGGTGGCTATTAATAGCCTGTGACGCTGCCTGCCTGCAGCTGGTGCCCAGAGCTGGAACAGGCCTCCAGCCTCTCCTGGCCCACCCCAGCAGGGCCCTGTAGGAGGTGGAAGTCCTGGGCCTGGCCCTCCTGGCTACTTGAGGGCCCAGGGCCCAAGGTGGCCTGTGGGGGAGTGTGGGGGCAGTGAGCTGGAGAGATCTTCCCGCCTAGCTGCATGGGGGAGGCCAGCACCAGTGCTCAGGGCTGTCAACAAGAGTGAAGGGCGGTGAGCACATGGTCACCCGCCACTGGCTGACAGGCCAGGGCCCTTGGCTGGGTGTCCACCAGGGACAAGTTGTGGCCTCCAGAGAGATGGCTGAGCGAGCAGAGGCTCCCAGAAGAGATGGGCCCTCCTCAGCCCTCACCTCCCTGCCCTCCCCAAGCTCCCACAGAGGGAGCTGCAGCCCAGGTTCGGGCCGCGCAGCCATTTGTAGGCAGGAGGCTTTGGGCAGGCCACTTACTGCCTGGGTGCCCCCACCTCCTCAGCAATGAAATGAGGATAACAGTGGTGCAGGTTAAAGTATTATTAGCCATGGCCAACACTTACAAACAACTTAAAGTATAAGCACTTAATATGTATTGACTCATTTAAACCTCACAACAATCTTAGGACGAGCTGTTATTATTCCCATGACATCTCTTACAGCTACGGTCCCCAACCCCCAGGCTGTGTGGCCTGGTACCAGTTTGTGGCCTGGTAGGAACGGGCCACACATCACCGCCTGAGCTCCGCACCCCCTGCCCCATCCGTGGAAAAATTGTCTCTCATAAAACTTAGCAACCCGGGGCCGCACAGCAGGTCAGCGGTGGGCAAGCGAGCTAAGCTTCGTCTGCAGGCACAGCCGCTCCCCACCACCTGAGCGCCCCCTTCCCTGGTCTGTGGAAAAACTGTCCTCCATGACATGGTCCCTGGTGCCAAAAACGCTGGGGACTGCTGTCTCATAGCTCGGGAAACCGAGACTCAGAGAAGGGACAATTAAGTTGTATGTCCAGTGTCACACAGCTAGGAAGTGGTTTAGAGGTTATCTGTCTGGCTCCAGAACATTCGAGAAGTATTTCTGAGCACCTACTATGTACTTGGCACTGTCCCTGGATCTGGAATACATCTGTACTTGTGAATCATACAAACAGCCCTGCTCTCAAGCAGCTTATATTCCAGTTTGGAGGCAGACAATGAGAGATAAGAGACCTGTGTCAGACAGTGAGACATCCTGAAGGGAAAGCTTGGTGGGACAAGGGCGGGGAAACTGTTGGGGTGAGAAGGCTGCAAGTGCGTGGGCGCTGCGGGGGACAGTGTGGAGGCCCGGGGGTGGGGTGGCTGCCAAGTGGTGGGTAAGGGGGTGGGCGCAGGAGACGAGGGTAGAGGAGGGGTGGCCCATCTTAGGAGCCATCCTACATCAGACGAGGGGTGGAGGCCGCAGCGGGGGACCTGGCTTTCATTCCAAGTGAGATACGTTCCAAACTGAAGGCCTGGGCAAACCCTTCCCAAAAGCGACCGGTGCACTGGGCCCTGAGAGGTGTGGAGACAGCACGAACCTGGCCTGGGCCTTGCACTCAGCGACTCTGAGGCCAGTTGTCCCTGGAGCAGGGCTGAGGAGGTGGTACGGGAAGACTGAGAGGCTTCTGGGGGAGTCCCGGGGCCAGAGCCACAGCTTCCTCTCTGCTGTGAGCAGAGGCCTGGGGCAGAAAGGCTGCAGCTGGGGCCCAGGCTGGGTCCTGTTGGCTCTTTTAGGCTGGCCTTGCCCTGTGGACTGTGTGAATGGTACAAAGGTGGGAAGAGTCTTCCCTGAACCCCAGATATGGAAACATCACCCCTGAGCCTCCATTTTTTTAACCTGCTAAAGTGGGGCTAACATTCCCTTTCTGCTCAGGGCTTTTGAGGACATATATTAACAGCAAACCCTTCGTGGGTGCTACATGCCATTCACAGCACCCTACAAACATTCATTCATGTACTCCTCAAAATGACCCTACAAGGCAGGTACTAATATCATCCCCCTTTTTTACAGACGAGGAATCAGAGGCACAGAGAGGTTAAGCACCTTGCCCAAGGTCACACAGCTAGAGACTGGGTCTAGAGCTTGTGTTTTTTTACCACTAAGCTGGGTTAACTGTGGGTCGCACTGTGCCTCCTGGAGACACTTGGGGTCAGGGCTGGCAGGCACCTGAGCTCCAGAGGTGAGAGGGTCTCCTCCCTGCAAGGCCGTGAGCCCGGGCTTGGAGTCAGAAGCCCCTTCCTGCTCCGGCAGGGGCCCTAACAGACTCAGGAAAGCTGCCTCGGAGGCAGTGGGGGCCAGCAGCCGTGCAGCCCCTCTGGGCCCGGGAGGAGGCGGCAGCTCTGCTCTGTCCAGCACCACTCCTGCCCTGTCTTCCAACCCCTCAGGGCCATCCCAATGCCCAGAGGCAGATGGAACATTCTGGGCCCCTCCAGTGACAGCCTAAAGCTATAGGGAAGGAGTGCTAATGCAGCAGGAAGTCACAGCAGGTCCCCTGGCCTTGCCTCAGCTCATCTGCATACCCCAGCAGGGTGTGACAGAAATACTAAGAGCAAACACTTAAGCAGCAGGCACAGCTAAAAGCACTTTACTTGTAACAGATCATTTAATCCTCACAACAACTTTAGGAGGTAGGAGCTATTATTATCTCCATTCTGTATCAGAAGAAACTGAGGCACAGAGGACAGCTGACTTGCCCAAGGTCACGCAGCTAGTGAACGGTAGAGGTGGGATTCGAACTCTGGCAGTCTGCTGCAGGTTTCACACAAACCTTTGGTGGTCCTCAGAGCTGGGCTCAAATCTCTGCTCTGAGGCTAATGCCGTCCTATTCTCAGGGCTAAATGAGAAAACGATGTCCAGTGCCTGGCATAGAACACTTGACATTGAAAAATGCTCCGCCGCTTCCTTTCCAACTCTGACATTACATGGTTTCCCGACCAGGGGCTGAGCTGCAAGTCTGGACCGGTTCCTTCCCCAGGTGTGGCCAAGCTGGGGCAGGGAGAGGGAAGGTGGGTGAGCAGGAAGGAGGAGAGGGGACTTTAACCAGCCCTTCTAGGCCCAGCTGCCACTGCTTCCTGGACCTGGAAGGGGGTGGGAGGCACTCTGGACTGGGGCAGAAAGCCTCTGGGAGCCACCCCAGGAAAAAGCCCAAAGGCACCTGGAAAGCAGAGGCTGCCAAGGGCCTTAACTACAGAACCAGGCCACCCAGAGTCCCCTCTCAGGCAGAGCTCCAGGACAGGCTCAGGAAGGGCCCTCCACCTCTCAGCCTTGAACCCTCCTCCACCCTCCTCCACCCTCTCCGCCCCCAGCAGGGGCAAGCTCCATGTTCTTGACCACACGCTACTGCCTCTCAAAGACCCCTGCCCCTCCCTGGGGATAGCACCACAAGGATAACCACCAAGGCTTAGTCATCCATTTGCTGAGGCCCCTTTTAACAGGGGCCAGTAGTTATGGAGCCCTTTTGATGGGGCACCCCCTACCCCAGGCTCCTCTCATATTTTAGCCTGCTTAATACCCCTACTACCCTCTAGGGTAGGTATTATCCCTGTTTTACAGATAAGTAAACTGAGGCACAGAGAGGGTAAGTGACTTGCTAAAGGTCACACAGTAGCTCAGTGAGATCCCAACCCAGGCAGAGTCCAGAGCCTGTGCTCTAAACCATGGTGCTCTGCCATCTCTTTTGAGCTCAGGCTGCAGCAGACTTTTGTCCAGGAAGAGGGCATACTCTCTTCCAGGGCCATGCCCAGTGGCTGAGGCCCACTGCTGGCCCCTGGCCCAGCTACATGGCAACACCCATCAAGATGTTTCATTCATCTTTAGGGAATGTGATATTTTTGAATGACTCCTCCATCGAAGCCCCACCTCTCCTGCCTGACCAAAACTTAAAACAGCTTGGACTCAGCCCTAGAAAGTGAGAACAAGAAGGAAGTTTACAGCCAAGGGAAGCTTTAGTCCAATTCTCCTCTGGACAGAAGGGTAAACTGAAGCCTAGAGAGCAGCCCTCCCCCAAGAGTTCTCAGTGAGACCTGTGCCTAGAACCTTGGACTTTTGCTCCTGGGCAAGTGGGACAGTGAAAACAGGTTTTTGGTGGCTGAATGCCTCTAGCACAGGGGTGAGGGTGCGAGATGGAGCTAGGAGTGGAAAGTAGGACCAAGCTGGAGAAGTTCAGGCCCACTTTACCACACAGCGCTACCAACCCCGGATGGACACTGCTCTGTGCATGTTGCAAGCTGGCCACGGGGGAGGCAGGGAACACCCGTATGTGCAAAACACACAAAGGTCACCCACTGAGCAAACATTTCTCTAGCCTCTATCCTGGGCCTGCAAACCCAGATGCCAGCAGCAGGGGCCAGTAGGTCACATAAATGAATGAACAGGTCACGTGGGGCCTGGGGCGAGCTGGAGGGCATGGGCCCTGTCCAAAGAAGACGGTCATTCTTTGGCTCCGGCCTGGGGCTGCCCCGTCATCTGATTTTTCAAAAGGATCCAAAAATCAGCATTTGTATGTAACATCTCCCAATTTCTTTTTTAGCACTGACAACAAAAACAAACATGTAAAATATACCAGTGCTGGGTGTAGTGGCTCACATTTGTAACCCTGGTCACTTGGGAGGCTGAGGTGGGACAATGCCTAGAGGCCAAGAGTTTGAGACCAGCCTGGACAATATAGTGAGACCCTGTCTCTAAAAAAAAATTTTTTTAAATTAGCCAGGCATGGTGATGTGTGCATGTAGTCCCAGCTACTCGGGAGGCTAAGGCAGGAGGATCGCTTGAGGCCAGAAGTTCGAGGCTTCGGTGAGCTACGATCACGCCACTGCACTCCAGCCTGGGTGAGGGAGCGAGACAGTGTCTCAAAAAATAAATAAATAAATACAAACCACTAGATCCACAGAAAGCATCTGTAGGCTGTATTTTACAGCACGTGCTACACAATGTGCCGGGCTCTGGGTTAGAAAATGCTGATGAAGTGTGGGCAAGACAAACCCGGTTCCCATCTCCTGGGGCTCAAAGTCTCCATGTGGAGACAAACTCTCACAGCGGTGTAGACACATGCCACCATCTCCAAGCCACCAATTCATCAACCAAATTCAGCTCTCCACTACGTGCCAGCCCAGGTCAGCTCAAAAAGGGAGGCGGAGGCAGAGAGCGGCTCCTGAGCTATTCTAGAGCGGGGCTTTTCAGGTCAGGGGAGTGGCACGTGACGGAGGGGAAGAATTAGAGGACACAAGAGGAGATGAGCCAGGAGCAGAAGAGGGTGACTGAGGAGCCAGAAGTGATGCCTGGGGCCAGACTGCAGAGGGCTGTGAGTGCGGACTCAATAGGGAGCCACGGCAGCTTAGTGAGGAGGGGAGGTCCTACTCCCTGTTCCCCTCCGGCCTCACAGCAGTTTTCCTTGGTCACAGTGACTCAAATTGCTGCTCTTTATTAGGCTTTAGTTCCACTGCCTTGCCTGTGGGGTGTGTGATAAGCGAACCCACTGGGGGCAATGAACTCCTTCAGAGATGGGTATGACACACCTGGATGCTTCTCATGGCCCAACTTCCATCTGCACCCGCCCTGCCAGGATCTCTGGGAAATGTCACAGGTTTGCCCAAGGTCACCTAGTCTTCAGGGGAGCTGGCTCCCCCACAGTCTGTGGCAGGGGGCTGCCTCAACAGTCCTTAAATTTGCAGGAGGGGCTGCCAGAGGTCTGGCCTGAAGCACCCCTCACCCTCCTCTCCTGCTGGTCACATCCTCAACCTTGAGTCAACACCAGCAGCAGATGGGGGTGGGGACACTTGGTGCTGGGAAGAGGGGAGAAGATGAATCAGCTGCCCAGGCTCAGTGCTCCCAAGTCTGCAGCAGGATGGGGACCAGGTGCCTCAGGTGTGGGGTTAAGAACTGGTCGGCTGGATCTGACCAGGTCCACCTTAGCTGGCCCAAAAGGCATGGCTTGGGCAAACTGAGAACAGCCCATCAGGGCTGAAGTAGAAAAAAGGACCCCGCCTCCAGTGCGTGGTCCACCACAGATAGGAGCTGAAGGTGTGTTGAATGAATCTCTAAACAAAGGAAGTACTGGTGGAGCTCCCTGTACCCAGGGTCCTGCCTTTGTGAGCCTCAATTTGCTCATCTATCAAATGGGTTCAGCATCACTGCTGGCCTGCAGACGGCTCAGAGAGAAGAGACTGGGAAATGCCAGCAGCTCAGCGTGGTCCAGCCCCTTCTCAGGCTCTCTGATCTGGAATTTCAGGGTACAACATCCCCCAGGGCCTCTTAGCTTTCCCATGAACTGCAAGGTCCCCAGGGTTCAGGACCTCACTAAGGGCGAGGCTGGGGTACTGCTTTGTGTATTACCTGGAAAGCTAAAGCGAGAACCTGGAATTGCCCCGGGGCTGTCTAGGACATACTGACCCAGGCTGGGTTTGGCCCTGGGTGTTTCAGAGGTCAGGAGAAGAAGGGAAGGCCTTGGGCTTGCTGTCCCTGGGACATATGGGGACAGAAAGGTGCCCTGACCTGAAATGGCTTCTTCATCTAGACTACCTCCCCTCCCCAGAAACTAGCACCTCACTTTGTGAAGGGCTTGTCCCCTCCCTATCCTGCAGGGAGCACAAAGTATGTCCTGGGTGAAGACCCCCCACTGTGACCTGGGTGGGGGGCAATAGAGAAAATAAGGGATTCCCACCCATTTTCTCAAACACACCCCTTCCCTGCTCTGTCACAGACAAAGACACACACCCAAAGCCCCAGTCATCGCCCTGGGCCACATACTGCAGGCCCTCTCACCTGTGGACACCCCCAAATTTTCTCCTCCCATGGGGGACTTCACTTGAGAACTCAGCCTGGCTTTGGGGGGAGGGGCATAAAGCCTCCAAAGACCTAGGGTCCAATACTCCAGGCTCACAGCTTTTGGGGGGGACTCCCCACCCTCTTCCTCCCACTCCATGGCACAAGGGGCTTCACCACCACTTCCCCGTGGGGCCAGGGAGCTGAGCCCAAACCTCAAGGCTAGGGTGTAGGGTGGGGGAAGGGAGAGGAGGAGGGGGCGGCTCCTCCAAGCGAGACACAAAGAAACGTCCTTCAGCCTCGGCTCCATGGCGACGCTGGGGAGGAGGAGCGCACCCAATACTTCCTTCCCCACCTGCAGGGCTATAGGGACCTCGGTGGCCACTCACCTGCCGCCCCTCACCTGGGCCCGGCTTACCTGGGCTGGGGCCGCGGGGACGCCGCGGCAGGGGGCCTGGGCGCCGTCTCGGTCTTCGTCAGCCCGGCCCGGGGTGGGGGGCTCAGGGCGCCACAATCATGGGCCAGGATATGAAAGGTGCCGCAAGAGGCTCAGTCGCCCCAATCCTGGAGCTTTGAGAGGGCGCCACGAGGCTTCTTGCTGGTGAGGGGTATTTCTTGCTGTCCTCGGGTCCCTAGATTTGGAATTTCTGTGTACCGGAGTTGGGGGGGATGAGGATCCTCTGATCTAGGGGCGTTCGGAGCTGGGTCTTCGTGTCTTGAGGTGTGGAGTTGTAATGGCCAGGATCTTGGGAGGGGGTTCCCGCAATCCCGGACGGGGGGCCCTGCGTTCTAGGTCTTGGGGGGCCCAGGTTGAAGAGGGGGAGTCTTCGCGGCACCGTAGAGGGGTCGCTGTCTTCTAAATACAGAGGAAATCTCCGCTTCCCCCAAGGGGGAGTCGCTCTGTGTTGGATCTGGAGGGGTCCCCCTCTTTCCCGAAGCTCGCTGGATCCTGGATGTGGTGGGGGGACCCTCGCGCTCCCCGGCTGCGGGGGCTTGCTGGGTCCCGGCCACCAGCAGGAGCTGGGAGGAAGCCCCTCAGCCGCTGGGGGGCTCCGTCGCCGCCGCTACGAGCAGCCCGGCCCTGCGGTCCCTGACCCCGGCCTGGCCAGGGCTCTGGCTGCGGCTCCGGCTCGCGCTCCGCCTGGTGCTTGGGCCTCGGCCCCGGCGCCCGCCCGGGCTCCGCTCCATCGCGGCATCGCGGCTCCGCCCTCCGGCCGGCGCGCACCTGCCCGCCTGGCCCGCGGCTCCGCCCCCCGGCTCGCGCGCTGCCGCCCGCCCCTTTGTCCGCCCCGCTCGGCGCGCGCCTTCGCGCACGCGCACTGGTCCGGCGCGCGCTCGCCCTCCCGCCGCCGCCTCCAGCCGCGCGCCGCGGGGCGCAGATTCTCCCTGGCGGAGGGAGGCGCACGCGGCGCCCCTACCCCGCCTTCCGGCCGCGCCGGGTCCTAGCGCCCGTGGGCTCCCTCTGTGTCCTCCCACCCCCGCTTTTCTAGGTCAGAGCCCACGAGGGGGCGAGAACGAGGTTAGAGAGGGCTCGGGGGAGTCTGAGAGGGTCACCTGGTCCAGCTTGTTGGCCCCTGCGGGACCAGACTGCCTCAGACTGTCCCAGTCTAGGCTTGTGGGGCGGAGCCTGTGTCTGTTTCAAGGAGGGAAAACAAATCCAAGCCCTGCAATTGGATGTGCTTTCACTCATCTCTCCATCTGTCTGTCCGTCCGCCTGTCTGCCCATCCATCCATCCATCCACCCACTCATCCAACCTATTTCGAGCGAAACCTAAACCAACAGTCTACTCGGGGAAGAGGCGGTACACTTGGGCCTTGGGGGCCATGTGCAGCTCAGGTGGCGTTTGCAACCCCTGCTGTAAACAGTGACTGGTGGAGGAATGCGGCTGGGAGACAGGAGATTCTGGACAGAGAGGCAGCAGCAGGTGTAAAGGCACCGGGTGTGAAAGAGTCATTATCTGTGCGGTAACCGGAAATTGGTGGCCTGGATGAAGAAGGGTAGATGAGGACAGAGATGAGATAGGGACAGCTCGTCCTTCCTGGCTCTGTTCTCTCTCCAGCCTCATCCTGGCAACACGCTCTTTCCCTCGTGAGGAAGCCCCCAGCACACCCCATACCTTCCCTATTTCTTCTAAGTCTTTGATCAGGCTGTTTTGTCAACCCAGTGTAATCTTCCCAACCACTCCGATTGTTTCTAGAGCTTTTAGAGCCAGTGATTGCAAACTCAAGTATGTACAGGTCTCGTAAATTAGTCGCTGGGGTCCAGTGTAAGGTGATAGGGAGCAGTGGAGATGAGACAGACAAACAGGGGGCATCGTGGGCTGTGTGTGGCCAGATGATATTTCAAGAGAAGCAGGAAATCCATATTCTAACATGAAATCTTCCAACTCTTAAATGTTTGAAACTAATTCCCCAAAATCAGAAATACTGAATGGACCAAATGAAACACGCTTTGGGGACAAATCTGGTCATGGGCCATTAGTTTGCAACCTCTGCTGGTGAGAATATTGCTTCAGTTCCTAACTTGTCTTCCTCCTGCCTCAATCTAGATTCTTTTTTCTAGAATCCAAGAACTTTGTGACCACCAGCTCTATAAAATACAAATTGAATTGGGTTGCTCCCCTACATAAAATTGCCACAGACTCCCGTGTACCTCCAGGGTAAAGTCTAACCTTATCCTGGCACTTAGAGCCCTTAGCATTTGCAGCCTGCTTACCATTCCCCCATTGAGGACCTCTCTTCCCTATTTGGCGTTTTTTCTTTTTTCTTTTCTTTCTTTTTTTTTTTTCTTTTTTTTGGAGACAGGGCCTCCCTCTGTTGCCTAGGCTAGAGTGCAGTGGTATCAAGATAGCTCACTGCAACCTCAAACTCCTGGGCTCAAGTGATCCTCCTGCCTCAGCCTCCCAAGTAGCTGGGACTACAGGCACACACCATCATGCCTGGCTAATTTTTCTATTTTTTATAGAGATGGGGTCTTGCTATATTGTTCAGGCTGGTCTCCAACTCCTGGGACTCAAGTGATCCTCCCACCTTGGCCTCCAAAATGCTGAGATTACAGGCATGAGAACTGCTCCCAGCCTCCATTCAGCCTTGACCTCAGTCACACTGTTCTAGAACATCTGCTTTGTCACACCTCCACACCTTTGTACACTCGTTTCCTCTGTCTAGAACATCTTTCCCTTCTTCTTTGTTTTCCAAGCAAGTTGTTCTCCAAGACGATCCCTCTGTGTCTACCCTTCCTCTCCCACTCTCCTCGTCCTGCCAATGTACAGGAGTTTCAAACTTCACCCTGTGTTCTACTCGTCTCCAAGCCCTCTGTGCCCTAAACAAACTAACAGGGGGATTTGAGTTATTGGGCACACAGTAGAGGGCGACTGGAGAGAGAGGAAATAGGAAGGAAATGTCTTCCTGTGTCTAACAACCCCATCCCAGAACATTAGAGCTTAGAGAACACTTTTTTCTTTTTTACGGATGAGGAACCTGAAGCCTAGAGAGGGGCAGGAGTAAGCTCAGGCCTTGAAATGCCCCTAGCCATGGTTATCAAGGGTTACCCAGTTCAAGGCCGTCTTCTGCAGAAACCTTCCCCGATTCCTCAACTGGGGCTTTGATTACCCACAATGCAATCAGTAAACGTTTGCCAAAACACACCGTAAGTAATCAGTTCCTCCCCTACTCACAGCTCTGCAGGGTGGGAAGTCCTGGTCCCCAAAGAGGGTACCCTCTTGCCAGGGTCCTATTAAATTTAAGCTATGTCTGCTGGCTGAAAACTATGGACTCCATCTGTTCTGGGACCAGCAGGCAAGAAGAGGCATCACTCTCCTGACAATGGTAACTGACCCCTGTCAGCAGAAGAAGGCAGGACTGCTTTTACTGCATGGGAACAGGGAGAAATACCTGCAGATTCCAGTGATCCATTGGTTATGATAACCAAGAGTTTACAGCCCTCAGGACCGAAGGGTTGGGTCACACCACCAGGTAACCCATCAAGACCTGCCAAGGCAATAGTTGAGGGTGTAGATGATTTAGAACGGATAGTGGGGAAGGAAAGGATGAATAGCAGTTGTATAACTGCAGCAAGGGGAGGGGGGTGGTATGCTGTTCCACTAATCTCCCTCTTCAAAGTTTCCCCTTGCAAGGAGAGGATCACAGGATCTACGGAAGTGCTGGGCAGAGCAAGGGGTAGAACGTGGCCGCCCTGAAAATGTGCCACTCAGACCTCTGCCTTCAGGAAAAGCAATTGACCAAGGGCAGCAGCTGGGAAACCCACCTGTGGTTCACACACGGGGCTCCGGTTGGTTTCCCATGAGCCAATGCCAGCCAAGGAACTGAGACGCGCCTGATGCTTAGAGACACAAGGCTCCTCTGATGGGCAACTTTGGATCAAGGACTCCCCCTTGGCTTTGTGGACACTTTCTTAACACCGCACTGCAGGCTAAGACTCTTCCTTACTTCTGTCTGTCTCTCTCTACCCAATGTTAGATCTACTACAGTCTGAGGGTCCTCCCAGCCTCCTCTGGCTCCCTCTCCTTTTTTCCCTTTCAAGTGTTTTCCCTAATAAATCTCATCCCACCTTGCCTGCTTCGCGGAGGACTGAACCAACACAACATATCTGAAGAGAGGAAGGAAAGCAGCTGTTTGTAACGCTCTGGTCCTTTTTCCTTGACACCTAGGGCTAAACCATTCTTGCCAGCTCAAAGGTGTGTATCCACAGCAATACCACCTTTCCAGAAAGCGGGTTTTGACGGGTGCAATTTAGATAGCAGAACACAAAGATAAAACTTGGCTATAGTTTTCATAGCAACACAGAAGGAACACTGGAAAACAGAGATATCCGTTTAGATTTCCTCTGCCCAGAGCCCACAACCCTCTTCAATAATGTAATGTCTTTGTGCTCCTGGGCAATTAGTCGCTGCTCCCTGCACAAGGAAACACATGAATCCAGGGATCCCAGGGACTTCTGATTATTATGTATCTTCCCTTTGGCTATGTTTTATATTCACGGGATGTGTCAGAAGTTTCTGCTACTGTTGGGGGGAATGAGGAAGGAATTGCAAGAGTCTTTCCCTGTCTTCTAGAATCTGTACATTTCAAACTGTATGAATTTGCGTAACTCTACTGGCTGTTACTGGAAGTAATCTGTTCAGATATTGTATTGGCCATATCGATAGACTCCATGCTGGGGGGAAATGATGGCATTTGGGGATTTCTCCAGTGTGTTCTGTGATGCTCCTTAGTGCTATGTCCTCAGTCACGACAGAGAGGAGGCATCCCTGGCTTGCTTGTCTGCATTACAATGGTCTTGTGGTACAGGAAGAACCCCAACCCCCACCCCACCCGGGGCCACTGGCAAACACAGGTCAAGTTATTGCTGATAAGAAAAACCAAGGGGTCCACCAGAACGCAAGATGCGTCAGACAGAAGATGGCTTGGCAGCCTGGGACCTACAGCAGCTGGGGGCGCTGGAACATTGACTCTCTCAATACCTTTTTAAGAACATATTCTGAAGTGAGAAATGCTGTGTTCCAGCAGGAGTGCTTAATGAGCTCCCCAGTCCCCAGGTCGAAATACAACTCTGTGACTGTGGCCAGCAGGACACCACTGACGATGGGACGTGCACTGTGATCGCAGTGCCCAGGGAGAGAAACTGCTTCTCTGTGACAGCGCAGGCTGCTGAGCCTTGTGCTCAGGGCCGCTTTGAGCTGGAAATTCGGTTTCTTGCAGCTGAAAGTGTGCCAACTCCAATGAGAAGGACAGCCCTAAAATCCTGAGCGGGTTGCCCCAGGGATGGAGTCCAGGAAATGGGACTGGGAGGGGTGTAACAGGAATTCATCTTTACCTGTCATGATGCAAATATAATAAAATGTTAACATTGATTCTAGCTGTGGATATGCACAGGTTTAGACTTTCGTGCAATTTCTTCCACTTTTTTCAAGATAATTAAAAATTATGCAGCGCAAGTGTTTTAAAATGGGATCTTAACAAAAAGGAGGAGGAGGGAGGAGAAATGAAAATTTTCACTATATGATTCTGTTTTTTTCTAAAGCCACGTCCAAGAACCACCTAAAGTGGCCTCATCTGTCACACTCTGGGAAGCATTAGGTAATAGGTTTGTCTTCCCTGGGTCTGCCACACAGACCTGCTGCTCACGATGGCCCTGAATGCCCGTGCTCAGGGCTGGGTGGTGGCTGTTGCGCTTGGAAGTCGCGCAGTGAGGATCTGATGGGTCTTGACCCCACCCACACTTATGGAGGGGGAGCAGGGAGCATCCTCCAGAACCCTCAGAACCGAGGCAGGATTCGCAGAGCTGGTTGAGTCCCAGCTCCTTTCACAGGGATGGATCACCAAAGCCATCCCCAGGAATTGTAGACATTTGGCAGGAAACAAGCGCTGTCTAGAACGCATCCCTAAGGGTCTGGCTTTAATGATGTCCTAGTTTGGGTTTCCCAGAAACAGACCCTGAGAAAAGGATTCCAGAGCAAGCAGTTTATTTAGTAGATGATCCCAGGTGGGGACTGGAGAAGCAAAGCAGGAAGACGGTGACAAGGGGTGTGTTACCAAGCAAGTTACCACGGTGGGCAACTGGAGGTTAACCCCACCAGGGAACTCTCAGAGACAGTGCAGAACACACTTCTTGGAGTTACCCCACCCCAGGGCAAAGCAGCTGGGGTATTTATCAGTCACTGGGGAGATCTTTGGGGCAGGGAGCATGGGGGGGGCAGTGCCATGGGCATGAGCAGAGCAAGCTGGGGCCAGAGAAGGTCTCAGGAATAGAAATGAGGACACTGGTGGCAAGTAGAAGCTGGGAAGGGAGTGGGGAACAGACGGTGTCTGCCACTGATGCCTGGTGCTTAGAACAGTGCCCTGGTGGGTCTGGCACGATGCCCACATCTTCCAAGTGGAGCAGACAGACCTCTGCCATCCAGCATCTGTCCCCTGTCTTCTGACGACAGAACCCCAGCTTCCTTTAGGAACCCACATTCCCTGACATACCCTTCCCTACTCATTAGGGGTTCTGATGGCGGGGCTCACCTGTTTGACTCTAGGGGTGGTCTTGTGACCCAGCTTGCACCAGCCAATGCATGGCAGCCTCCTGGCCTTGGCTGTTGTTTCTGAGATGGGTCTGTGGCCCGAGCCAGGACAGTAGGACACAGACTCTCTTTCCATGGCACTGAAAGGCAGTAGGATGTAAGCCTGGGTTTGCTGCGATCCTGGAGGCCCAAACCAGCACGGCAGACAGCAGAGCCAAGAGAGGCAGAGTCCTTGTTCTCATTTGAGCCCCTTGGTCTAGCCATGGCTAAAGTCTCTGGACTTTCCAGTTATGTGACCCAGTAAAGTCCCTTTTGTGCTCAAGTCAGATGGACTTGGGTCTCTGTTACTTACAACCCCAATCTCTCGATATTATGTGTAAATGTGGGTTTCTAAAGTGTTTAAAAATGCAGGAGTAAGTTTAACATTCTCTCCTCTGTCCCGCATCATCACTGTTTCCTCGGCATCCTGGGTGTGCAAGGGGATTCTCAGAGGAAGGCCAGCCTGCCCCGGAGCAGGAGGTTCGAATCCTTTGGAGTCCAGCTGCTGCCTCCTAAGCCTGGTTATTCTTGGGGCCATGCAAGGAGCTGGTGGCTTCACGGCTGAGCAGGGGGGCCAGCTGCCTGGGCTGCCATAGGGGCCTTTTCCCTCTAAGCTCCAGAGAGAAACCTCTGGGCCGAGACACTCATCCGTTCATTCGTGGGCCCTTACACTGCAAAGGCACTGGGATGAAAGGACAAGCTCAACAGCACTGTCCTTGCCTTCAGAAGCTTCCAGCCTAGCAGGGGAGACACTGCACTAATCATACCAATAAATGTAAAATTCTGACTGAGACCAGGGTACAAAGGAGAGACAGAGGTTGGGGGCTTCCTGGAGGAGCTGAGGGCCATGCTGAGTCTGAAGGGTGAGCAGAAGCTGAGTGGGCCTCTCAGTTGCCAGTGATGGTCATCTCTCCCCAAGCCTGCCCGGCAGCTCCTCCCTCCTGCCTTCAAGATCTTGTGCTCCTCAACTCTGGTAAGTCCTACCTAATGTCTAACCTGCATCCTGCCTGCTGCCTGCACAGCCCACCCTCTTCACTTGGGTCCCAGGGGAGGTAAAGGTCACCTTTACTGAACGCTTCCCTCCTAATTCTTTCTGGGTCATCTCCTATCAAAGGGAAGGGTCTCTAGACTTTGATTAGGCACCTAGGATATGCCAGGCACTTTCACAGGGCTAGAGTCTTCCCCCAATGGGGGAACTGAGGCATAGAGTGCAGAGGTCCTGGACTAACAAGGCCAGCCTCTTCCTCCCACTGGAGAAGGAATGGGACACCCTGTCCTGAGTCCTTCTTGCTCACTTCTCATACCTTTAACCTCTCCTGGGCTCAGTCTGTTCATGGAACCTCCAGAGCTGTCCCCCCTGGGCTGTCCCTTCCCCTCGTCCAGCTCCTGGCTCTCGGAGGAGCCTCTGTCCATGCCCACCCACTTATTTACACACTTGTGCCAGGCCAGGTTCTAAGCATTTTACACAAATTAACTCATTTAAACCTTACAACAACCCTGTGATGTGGGTTCTCTCGTTGTGTATCAGAGACAGAGAGGTTCAGGAGTTTGCTGAAGTCACACTCTAGCTGGGACTCAACCCAAGGCCCTAGCACCTCCCTGCCCAGCCCCTCCATCCCCTGCCAGCCTCAGCTACTCCCTCCCGATTCCATTGTATTCCATTTCCATCCCTCTCCTGGTACACCTGCCTGTCCCCATTTCAATTACTGCCTCTGGGGCAGGGGCACTCACTGTCCTGGTGTCCTGGGACCAGGGGTGGGAACAGCGTGGAGGTCTGGGTGCTGGAAGGGCCCAGGCCACACCCTGCTCCACTCCCAGCCTGGGGAGGCTTGGCTGAGCCGAGGACCTGGAGCAGGCAGGCCGGGGTGGGAGCAGGAGGGGGCTGGGTGGAGCCAGGCCTGCAAGCCCTAATTAAGTCAGTTAATTAGGAAGGGAGGAGAAGCCTCGTGGGAGTTAATGAGCTTGGCTAATTAGGTGGATCCTGGAGAATGTCTCGAGTTCTAGTGGCTGGGGAGAGACAGGGGCTCAGCCACGGTGGAAGGAGGGGGCACGAGATACCAGGCACCTCCCGTGTCACCAGGGTCCATCTGAGGCCACTCCAGGGTCTCGTTTGAAGTTATCATCAGGGTCTGAAGCCCTTACCAGGGCCATGTATGACATCAACATCTGAGCCCGAAGTCACCGCCAAGGCCTGGCCCCCCGTCATCCATCCTTTGGGGGTTAAATCGAGATCCCCTTCGAACGTTTCAGGCAATGAGGCTATAAACTGAGCCCTGACCCTGGGACCCTTCAGAACAACCGCGACAATTCCTGTGATGTGTCAGAAACTACGGCTGCCACCCACACTTCCCCCGATATTTCAGTTGGCAAAGATGTCCACACCCTCTGTCACTATCGGAAGGGGGGTGACGGCTGAGGCCCGGGGACAAAGGGGCTTGCCCTGGCACATTCTCAGCCTGCTGCTCCCAGGGCAGACTCATGCAGGGCTGTGGGGAAGGCAAGGGACTGTTGTCTCCTAGGCCTGGTGCCAGTCACCTTGAGGGCTGCCAGCTGTCCCAGGAGCCTGCAGGCTCCTCTTGCTCGCCCTGTTTCTCTCTAATCTGGGATCTAAATGACTGGGGACAGAGCAGTTAACACTGTGAGGTGCGGGTACTTGACCCAGGGCCAGCTACAGAAGGAGGGGCCCAGAGGAATTTAAATGTGGGCTTTTTGTTCAGAAAACAGAAAAAAGCTTTTTCCTTTCTCCCAAGGACTCTCTCCCAGCCTGTCGTGGTGGTTTTTATTTCCTATTCAACGCCATGCTCCCTTGGGCACAGGGACACTAGTGGGGCAAGTGCAGGCCCTCACATGTGCCCAGGGCCACCTTGCTGCACACCCAACACTGATCCTTCCCTCACCCAGGCGCCTGGCAGTCAGGGGCAAAGGGCAGCAGCAGTGGGCAGGGGCGGGGTGGCCTTGGGACACTGTGGGGGGGGGGGATGGGGAGAGTGTAGCCGAGAACCTGCCCAGGGGAGGCCGTGGGCCGTGCTCGCTCACGGAGTGAGGTAGAGGCTCCAAGTCGCCGGCACACACTCCACTGTCCCATCAGACTTCATGTACAAAGCGCATGCCCTGGTACCCAGTGCTGGTCACATGCCCAAGAAGCCAGCCCTGATAACCCCCAGGACCTGGCTGGGTCCTCACAGCTGCCCTGCACACTTGGTACTGCTAGTGCCCTCCTCGCGCACATTTGTTCATTCATTCAGTTACCAAATATTTACTGAGTACCTCCTATCTGCTAAGCACTGTTCGCAGCGAACGAAACAAAGCAAAACCCCTGCCCTCACGGAGCCTCCACTCTAGTGAGGGAAGAAGGCAGCAGACAGTAGAAATAAGTTAATGATTATGCTTCAGGGGGTTAGTGCCAGGGAAGAAATAAAGCCGGGAAGGGGGCAGTGGGCAGGAGAGCTGTGCAAATAAGGGGAGGGAACAGTGCAAAGGGCCTGAGGCCCGAGTGCCCTGGGAACGTCCAGGACCAGTGAGGAGCTGACGTGGCTGGGAAGCGTGGGAGGAGATGAGGAGTAACAGAGACAGTTCCTTCAGGGCCACCATGGGCCTTCGGCTTTGACTCTGAGCGAGGTGAGAATGGTTGGAGGGCTTTGAGCAGAGGAGGGATGGGGTACGTCTTAGGGTTTAACAGGTTCCGCTGCTGCCACGGGGAAGAGAACTGACTGTGGGCCAGGTTGGAAGCAGAGAGACCAGCGATGAGGCCACTGCACCGGGCCAGGGGGAGAAGATCGCAAGTTGGCCCAGGGCTGCAGGCGTGGAGGCGGTGAGAAGAACTGGATCCTGGATCCGTTTGGACACAGCCAACAGGATGTGCTGATGGACCGGGCAGTGGGGCAGGGGGCTCTGAGAGGACACAGAATGACCCCCAAGGCTTTTGCTCTGGGCACCTGGGCTATGAAGTCCCTTGGACAGCTGAGGACACCAAGCAGCTCTCTTCCAGGCTGTCCCCCAGGATTCCTTGCCCCAGAGGGTCTTCTCTCATTTCTGGGGCATCCCACCCTTCCAGCTCTGCATTCCTAGGTGCCTGGGACCAGCAGCTGCGACATGGAAGTGTTTACACAAGCCTGCTTAGGCACAGATCCCCTACACAGGGTCACAGGCGGAGGTGCTCGCAGGGGCCAGGAAGCTGCCATGAATAGGGGACAGGGCCTGCGCAGGGGCAGTGGTGAACCTGAGAGACCTGGCCCGTGTGTGGGTGCTCCCCCACCCCCCGCATTGAGCCCACTATTGCTCCGAGGACTCAGGTTCTTGGAGCTTCCAAGTTTTTAAGAGAAGTTGGAAATCTGGATCTTAGGATGCAGTGCCCTGATTTTCAAATACTGGCAAATCATTTGAAAAACTCAGAACAGGTTACACCCTTCTGTGGGACCGAGGATAAGACAGGGGGCTGCTCTTGTGCACCTTCTGTCCACAGCAACCTCCACACCTGGGGTCTCTGAGTCATGCCAGCCGCAAACCTGGGAATGCAGACACCCCCTGGGGTCTGGCTGCATGGGTCAGTGCTTGGCTGGTCTAGGGCAGGAGAAGGGGTGAGGGGCAGTTACAAGAATGGCTGGGAGGAGCCTCTTGGGTGCTGGGCAGTGACACTGCCCCAGGGATGATGTAGTTGCCAGGAAAGGGCAGCTGCTGGTCCCCTGGGCCCGAAAGGGTGAGACCAAAGCCAGGAATAAGCCGAATAAGCCAAGGGCGAGGTTTGTGCTCAGACGAGAGCACCAGCAAGGCTGAGCAAGAAGGGAAGGTGACAGGGCTCCTCTCTTTCCCTGCCCCAGAGACCGCATTTCTGCCCCCTGCAGCTGGCGACCTCATCTACCCTCGGAACGACAGAACCATCGCTGTACCCATTTTACGGCTGACCAAACTGGGTCACAGAACCTTTAAGTAACCCGGCCAGAGTCACATGACCCGGAAGTAGCTGGCCTGGAGTAAGACGAAAGAGTATGTGGCTGCAAAATCTGATCTTTGAACACAGAGGTTGTCAGCACAGAGGCCAAGGCCACAGCCCGTCCCCGCGTGTGTGAGCGCAGCGCGCCCTCTGGTGGCCGACTTGCCGCCGTGCAGGACGGGCCGCGGGACCGCTGCAGGGCGCGTGCGCGCTCTCTGGCTGTCCCTCTGTCTCCGTCTCTGCCTCTGTCTCTCTCTCGACAAGCACGTTTATTATCTGATTCTCGAGGGGAAGACCACGCCATTTCCATCTTCTGCTCACCTACGACCCGGGACATTCAGCCGCCCCCACCCAGCTGGTCCACTCAATGCCCCTGTCCCTGGTTGAGGCTTCTAAGGCTGTGCCAGCCCCAGGGGACCTTTTTGCCCCTTTGTCTCTCCCCCACCCCCCTTTGGCACAACCTTTGTCTGCGAAGGTCTCTTTGTCTGCACGGTGGTTCGCAAACTCTGCCGCGAGTTATAATCTACCGGGGAGCTTTCAAAAGCCCTGCTGGGCGCCGCACACCATCACCGACCCGCACAGCCCCCCGGAGAGCACCACGCCCGGGCCACGGCTCCCGCCGCCGTCCCGCCTGGCACGGCCCCTGCGCCCGCTCTCTGCCCCCGCCGAGCAAGCCGACGCTGCCGGGGGTGGGTGGGGGTCCCCGCTCGGCTATCAGTGTCCCTCCCCATTCAGGGGCACAGGTCTCCGGGGGCACGCGGCCCCGCCCCACAGTCCGCCCGTGCCTGCCCCTTGCCTATTCCTGCCATCACTTTGCCTGTGACCTCCTGGGGATCTTGGCGAGGCCAGAGATGCCGCGCGTCTAACCAGCCCTAGGGCTGCAGACGCTGCGGCTCCGCAGACCCCACTCCGCGCGGCAAGGTCTTGGATGACTCTTTCCCGCCTCCTCCCCTCCCCTCCAGCCGTGGCTCCCACTTCGCCGAGAAAGCAGGTGCAGCAGACACAGCTCCCCTGCCTGCCCCGCCTCATCCCCCTGTCCTTTCTCCGGGACATTCTCGCGGGCCGGGGCTCTAGCGTCTCCTTCTTTCTGACCCACATCACATTTCTTGCCTCTCCTGACCTGCAGAGCTTGGTGATGGAGTTGGCTACATTGTCTCTGCTCTGCCACCTCCCGGTCTCTTTTGTTCTTATCTCCGCTTTTCTAACAACAACAACAACAACAACAAAATATATATATATAGTAAATATGCTTTCAATTTTTTATTCAAGTTAAATGTGCCCATAGTTTAGAATCAACCTAAACACAGGTGGCCCCACCCTCACTCCCCCCTTTTTAAGGATAACCAGCTCTTTCAGCTGGCGATTAGTCATTTCTACCACCGCGTTTCCTACGTGACAGGTTTACGTTGCTTCCTTTCCAGTTTTAGGCGTTACCTACCAGCTTCCCACTTCGGGAGAAGAGAATTTAGCTCCTTAAGGCCATCCCTCGCCCACGCTCCCCACTTCCTATCCTCACCCTCAAAATACAGTTGCATAATAATATCGGCCATATTACTAATGTTTACATATTGTAGAAACCTTATTTACAGCCCTATATGGAAGACGATGATTTCTTTCCCTTTTTCCTCTTTTTTATAATAGGCTTTATTTTTTAGAGCAGTTTTAGGTTTATAGAACAGTTGAGCAGAGAGTCTTTGAATCTACCAAGATGCGATTTTTCTGTTTGGTGGTATACTCCCTTTCCAGACCATTACAATCAACACATTTTTGCCAACAAGAAATAAGGTTGTTTATTCCTGTAGCATGAAAATCCGTGCTTCATGATTTGATGAACTCTTGGAAAGCATTTTCTGCATCCTGCTGGTTGTGGAAGTGTTTTTCCTGCAAAAAGTTGTCGAGATGCTTGAAGAAACGGTAGTCGGTTGGCGAGAGGTCAGGTGAATATGGCGGATGAGGCAAAACTTCATAGCCTAATTTGTCCAACTTTTGAAGCTTTGCTAGTGCAACCTGCGGTCCGGTGTTGTCGTGGAGAAGAACTGGGCCCTTTCTGTTGACGAATGCCAGCTGCAGGCGTTGCAGTTTTTGGTGCATCTCATCGATTTGCTGAGCATACTTCTCAGATGGAATGCTTTCGCTGGGATTCCGAAAGCTGTAGTGGATCAGACCAGAAGCAGACCACCAAACTGTGACCATGACCTTTTTTTTGGTGCAAGTTTGGCTTTGGGAAGTGCCTTTGGAGCTTCTTCTCGGTCCGACCACTGAGCTGGTCATTGCCAGTTTTAGTAGAACATCCACTTTTCGTCACACGTCACGATCCGATAGAGAAATGATTGTTGTTGCATACAGTAAGAGAAGATGACACTTGAAAACGACAATTTTGATGAGTGGGTGCTTGTGAGGCACCCACTTATTGAGCTTTTCACCTTTCCAATTTGCTTCAAATGCTGAACGACTATAGAATAGTCGACATTGAGTTCTTCGGTAACTTCTTGTGTAGTTGTAAGAGGATCAGCTTCAATGGTTGTTGTCAACTTCCGATGGCCAGCCAGTGTACTCCTCATCTTCAGGGCTCTCGTCTCCTTTGCAAAACTTGAGCCATCACTGCACTGCACGTTCGTTAGCAGTTCCGGAGCCAAATGCGTTGTGGGTGTTGCCAGTTGTCTCTGCTGCTTTATGACCCATTTTGCACTCGAGTAAGAAAATTGCTCAAATTTGATTTTTGTCTAACATCATTTCCATAGTCTAAAATAAATATAAAATAAACAGCAAGTAATAAATCATTAGAAAAAAATAAAGCGAGGAATGTGCATTAAAACGATGTATAACATAACCACATTTATTTAAGAATGTATTCCAGTATCAAATGGCAAATTTCAACAATGCTAAAACCACAATTACTTTTGCACCAACCTAATACACTGTTATTAACTGAAGTTCATAAAGAATATTAGGGCTCATCCTTTGTGTTGTACAGTTCTATAGGTTTTGACAAATGCACGATATCATCGATCGGTCATTATAGTATCATACAGAATAGTTTCACTGCCATAACAATCCACTGTGCTCCACCTAGTCATCCCTCCCTCTCTCCCCAATTCCCTGGCAATCACTGACCTTTTTACTGTCCCTATAGTTTGGGCTTTTCCATATTTTCCATATATTTGTCATATAATTGGAATCATACAGTACTTTTCAGACTAGCTTCTTTCATTTAGTAATATGCATTTAAGTTTCCTCCATGGCTTTTGGTGGTCTTGAAAGCTCATTTCTTTTATTGCTGAATAATATTCCATTGTATGGACATATCTATCGAAGGACATTGTGGTTGCTTCCAACTTTGGGCAGTTATGAATAAATCTATTATAAACATTCATTACAGATATGACACCAAAAACAGGCAACAAACCCAAAAATAGACAAGTAGGACTACATTGAACTAATAAGCTTCTGCACAGCAAAAGAAACAATCAACAGAGTAAGAAGGCAACCTACGGAATGGGAGAAAGTATTTGCAAATCATATATCTGATAAAGAGTTCATCCCCAGAATATATGGGGAACTCCTACAACTCAATAGCAAAAAAACTAATAACTCGATTAAAAATTGGGTTAAGGCCAGGCGCGGTGGCTCACGCCTGTAATCCTAGCACTCTGGGAGGCCGAGGCAGGCGAATCGTTTGAGCTCAGGAGTTCGAGACCAGCCTGAGCAAAAGCAAGACCCTGTCTTTATTAAAAATAGAAAGAAATTGGCTGGACAACGAAAAATATATAGAAAAAATTAGCCGGGCATGGTGGTGCATGCCTGTAGTCCCAGCTACTCAGGAAGCTGAGGCAGAAGGATCACTTGAGCCCAGGAGTTTGAGGTTGCTGTGAGCTAGGCTGACACCATGGCACTCTAACCTGAGCAATAGAGTAAGACTCTGTATCAAAAAAAAAAAAAAATGGGTTAAGAACTTGAATAGACATTTCTCCAAAGAAGACATACCAACGGCCAACAAGTGTACAAAAAAATGCTCAATGTCACCACTAAACATCAGGACAATCAGAACCACAATGAGCTATCACTTCATACCTCTTGGGATGGCTATTATCAAAAAAAAAAAAAACAAAAGACAACTTTTGGCAAGGATGTGGAGAAATTGGAACCCTTGCATATTACTGATGAGAATTCAAAATGGTGTAGCCACTATGGAAAACAATATAGAGGGTCCTCAAAAAATTAAAAATAGAACTATCATATGATCTGACAGTCCTACTTCTGGATATTTATCCAAAGGAATTTAAATCAGAATCTCAAAGAGATATTAGCATTCCTGTGCTCACTGCAACAATATTCACTATAGCCAAGATATGAAAATAACCTAAATGCCCATCAGCATATGAATGGATAAAGAAGTGATATGTACATGCAATGGACTACTATTAAGCCTTAAAAAAGAAGGAAATTCTGCAATATGTGACAACATGGATGAAACTAGAGGACATTTTTCTAAGTGACATAAGGCAACAGAGAGGCAAATGTGATTCCACTTACATGAGATATCTAAAACAGTCAATTTCATAGAATTTGGTTCTGTGGTTGCCAGGGCTATGGGGAGGGGTACATGTTTCAGTCAAGCAAAATGAATAAGCTCTAGAGATTTGCTGTACAACACTGTTCCTACAGTTAACAATAACGTATTGTACATTTTAAAATTTGTTAAGAGAGTAGATCTCGACCGGGCGCGGTGGCTCACGCCTGCAATCCTAGCACTCTGGGAGGCCGAGGCGGGCGGATCGTTTGAACTCAGGAGTTCGAGACCAGCCTGAGCAAGAGTGAGACCCCATCTCTACTAAAAATAGAAAGAAATTAATCGGACAACTAAAAATATATAGAAAAAATTAGCCGGGCATAGTGGCGCATGTCTGTAGTCCCAGCTACTCGGGAGGCTGAGGCAGAAGGATTGCTTGAGCCCAGGAGTGTGAGGTTGCTGTGAGCTAGGCTGATGCCACAGCACTCACTCTAGCCAGGGCAACAGAGTGAGACTCTGTCTCAAAAAAAAAAAAAAAAAAAAAAGAGAGCAGATCTCACGTTAAGTGTTCTTACTGTAATAAACTAAAATAAAAAACAAACAGGTATTCATGTGCAGTTTTTCTGTGGATATAAGTTTTTTTCATTTGGGTAAATATCAAGGAATGCTTCAGATTTTCTCCCATTCTATGTTTGTCTTCTCATTCTCTTGGCAGTGTCTTTTATAGAGCAGAAGTTTTTTATTTTAAACTTCTTTCCCTTTTCTGCACAAAAGTTTTGTTTTCCTGGGTTTGATAACTTTTTTTGGTGGGGGAAAGTACTTGTTTTCCTATGCGTTTATGTCTAATTCAACCGCATTCTCCAAGTTGTGTGCATTTCTCAAAAGTTCAAAGACATTATTCTATCAGTTTCACCTCCCTGATGAAATCTCTTCTAGAACCTTATGACTTATTCCATGTCCACTGTCCAGAGAGCCTGCTCTGGGAACTCCTTTCACCCGCATCTGGGAGATTCCCTTCACCTTTCTTTTGTGTCGGATCCGTGTTTCCTGGAGCCCAGGTCTTTATTGTTTTTCTTATTTCACTTTTTCTTGTTCTATTTGGTTTACCTCCTTGTTTTAGTGGAACACATCCTCCAATAGCTTTCCTAAAAAAGGGTGCATGGGAGGTAAAATTTTTGAGCTCTTGCAAATCTGAAAATATCTTTTTTCTCTTTTCACTTTATTAGTGGTTTGACTAGGTATAGAATTATAGGCTGAAAATAATTTTCTTTCATACTTTTGAATACACAGCTCCTTTGTCTTCTGGTTTCCAGGATTGCTGTTGAGCAGTCTGATGCCATTATGATTCTCTATACTTGGTAGAATTTTGCAGAATTTTCTTCTTGCCCCTGTGTTCTGAAATTTAACGGTGAATTGGCCTTGGCATGGGTTTATTTTTATCCTTTGGATGGTCACTCCACGGGCCCATTAAATCTGGAAACTCAGGCCCTTCCATTCTGAGAAATATTTCATTGACTATTTCCTCTCTTCTGTTTTCTCAGTTCTCTCTTTACGGAATTCCTTTGTTCAGGTGTTACATTCCTGCTCTGGTCTATTTTCCATGTTGTGACAGCTGTGGACATGCCTGCTAGGTTATCCCTTCAAGAAAGAACTTGCTAGTCAGCTTTAAGGAGTGCAGTTGGCCGGCAGCCTCCAACTGTAGCACCTTCAATATCTGCCCAGTGGTTGAGCCAATACCAAGGTCTTCTTGGGCAGCCCCAGCCAATAACTGAGCACAGCAGGGACACCAGGGCCTGGCCATTTCGTCCAGTGTAGGGCTCCTCTCATGCACAGTCTTTGCTCTGGGGCTCCCTGCTAGGTTGGCCAAGACTGTGTTACGTTTGCTTCAAAGTCTGAGGCTCTCCTTGCCCAGATTTGGTTCTATCTCTCCTTCCTTTCACAGCTATTACTTTTACATCATGGTCTGAAGACTCTCCCCAGCCAATATGGCTTCTTCTTCCTTTATTTTTCCCAGGCATTAGGGCCTCAGAATTTCTTGTACTCCTAACTCTATCTCAGCATCTGTATGCTGGAGGACTCCAACTGACACATATATCTTTATCTCTTTGCTCTATGCTATTCTCTGAATGTTTGTGTGCCCCCAAAATACGTATGTTGAAGTCCTCACCCCCAAGGCGATATATTAGGAGGTGGGGCCTTTGGGGGTGATTAGGTCATGAGGCAGATCCCTCATCTCATGAAGGGGATTAGTGCCCTTATAAAGAGGCCCCGGAAAGACCCTAGTTCTTTCCACTGTGTGAGATTATAGTAAAAAGATGGCAGTCTAAGAAGAGTGTCATCAGACACCAAATCTGTGGTGCCTTGATCTTGTGGTGCCTTAAACCTTTTAAACAAGATTTCTATTTCTGCTATGATATTCTTAATATCCAAGAACTTTTTGTTTTGTTAATTCTCAGAGGATCCCCCCACTCCAGGTAGCTTCTAGTTTTTGTTTCATAGTTGCAGTATATATTCCTAAATCTCTGAATATAGTAATAATGGTTTTATTTTTAAATTATCTTTTCCCTGCATATTGTTTCCTCCGAATTCTGTTTTCCTGTTTGTTTTGGTTCTGGCATTTCTCAAATGTCAATGTTCCCTGCTTGTCTCATATTTAAGAGATTTCAAAAGCCATAGAGGCCAGGCGTGGTGGCTCGCACCTGTGATCCTAGCACTTTGGGAGGCTGAGGCGGGAGAAATGCTTGAGCTCAGGAGTTCAAGACCAGGCTCAGCAAGAGTGAGACCCCGTCTCTACAGAAAATAGAAAAATTAGCTGGGCTTAGTGGCATGCAGCTGTAGTCCCAGCTACTCGGGAGGCTGAGGCAGGAGGATCGCTTGAGCCCAGGTGTTTGACGTTGCAGAGAGCTATGATGACACCAAGGCACTCTAGCCCAGGCAACAGAGCAAGAACCTGTCTCCAAAAACCAAAACAAAACAAAAGAAGAAAACAACAGAAATCACAATAATGGTTGCCACTGTGTGTGCGGTGGGGGGAGGGGAGTGTTGACTGGGGCACGATGAAACTTTCTGGGGAGACAGAAATGTTCTCTATGTGGCTTGAGTTACACAGGTGTATACATTAGTTGACAATCTGACCACTTAAGATCATTGTAATTCAGTGTAAACAAATTTTAAAAAATAAAAATACAATTATAAAAGCAAGCTGATGAGAAGTGCTGTGCTGAAGATGGGGGTGGCCTGTTGACTCAGGGGTTCACTGTGAGGAAATGGTTGGGCTGTTTCACTGGGAAATCCCGAGGCCAGCACATCTTAGTAATCTTTTCTTGGCTGGCCGGACTCTAAGATAAAAGGCAGAACTGATACAAACAGAGAGAAAGCAATTTGGAGGACACAGAAGCCGTGCAGGGAAAAGAAAACTAAAACAAGGGGGAAACAATAACAAAATGCCTGTCGTTAATACATTTGGAGATTAAAAGGAGCAAACTCTGGAATCTCCCGAGACTTCTGGAAAGTTGAGGCCAGACCCCACAGTTCTGGGAGCCAAGAGAGGGGAAAAGGCCTGGGAAGAGGGAGGATGGGCCAGGGCCTCCCACATTCAGGTGGGGTTCAGAACTGCCCCCTCATTAGCGCCCGGTGCCCCCCAGCTCAGAAACCCTGTGTCTGACCCTCCGGGGAGAGAGAGCTCCAGGCTTTGCCGGGGCGGGACAGGCAGGCCCAGCTGTGCCGCGCGGGGCAGGACGTCTGAGTTTCAGAGCCCTTCTTAAACCAATCCCCCTGGTTTCGGCCCAGTTTTACTCCCATTTCTAGAAGTGCTTAGTCTATTCTGTGGGCACCTTCTAGGGGGTTTTGTGGGGTAAATTCTGGGGCTCTTGGCTTGTTCCTCTACCAGCTTAGGGTTCCCCGAAGGGACGACTTCCTCAGTCTGCTAAGTCGGTTACCACACGTGCATCTATCTGCCTTCCAGGGTCCAGAATGGTGCTGCCGTTGCCTCCTTTTTCAGCTGATTCGTTCCTGCTGATTTGTGCTCTGAACAACGCCCCTCCCAAATGTCAAGTCATAGTCCCCAGAACCTGTGACTACGTCACCCTCCATGGCAAAAGGGACTTTGCAAATGTGTGTTCAGGACCTTGAGATGGGGAGAGGCTGCTGAATTATTCAGGTGAGCCCACTCTCATCGCATTAACCCTGAAAACCTTTCCCAGCTGTGGTCAGGGACAGCCGGGTAAGGCTAGACTCAGGGTCAGACAGATGCACCTGGCTGGAGGGAGGGAGCCACGGGCTGGGAGACACCGGTGCCTTCTGGAAGCTGGAAACGTCCAGGAAATGGATTCTGTCCCCTGTAGCTTCCAGAAAGCCCTTCCAGAAAGAGCTTTCTAGAGCAGTCCTATCAACATTTTGCTTTTAGCTCAGTGAGACCTGTGTTCCTTTTGATATATAGAACTGCAAGAATTAATTTGTTTGGCTTCAGTCAACTTAAGTTTATTGTAATTTGTAAGCAATACAAGATTCATACACATACGTTAAAAAATATCCACTCACTATCCTTTTAGTGGAGTTTAAGGACACAGAGAAGTTACCTGTGTGTGTTCAATGCATCACCTTTAACTAGAAATCACCACTCAAACCTACTTTTGTCTCCACTCCTTCATGACATGTTCTTTTTATTTATTTACTGAGACAGGGTCTTGCTCTGTTGCCTGCGCTAGAGTGTCAGTGGTGTCATCATAGCTCATAGCAACCTCAAACTCCTGGGCTCAAGCAATCCTCCTGCCACAGCCTCCCAAATTGGCTGGGACTACAGGTACACACCACCATGGCCAGCTGATTTTTCTATTTTTTGTAGAGATAGAGTTGCCCAGGCTGGTCTCAAATACTGACCTCAAGTGATCCTCTTGCCTTAGCCTCCCCCCCAAGTGCTAAGATTATAGACGTGAGCCACCGTGCCCAGCCTCATGACATGTTCTAATCAAAGACTTGTACGTGGCTAAATCTCATCTGGCCTCCCTTCACCGTTCAGCATCTCTGACGCCAGAGGACCACACCCTCCCTCCTTCTTGCCACCCTCTCTCCTGGCTTCCATGACAGCATAAGATCCTGGCTTCCCTCCTACTCGCCCAGATGCTCCTTCTCCGCCACCTTCACTGTCTTCTCCGCTACAGGATCTCAGAAGTGTGGGGTTCCTCAGGGCCCCCTCCTGAAGCCTCTTCCCTCCCCTCTCTCTCAGTGTGCTCTCACGGCTTCCAACGCCATCTTTATGCCGATGACTCTGATATTCTACCACTGGCTGAGACGTTCTCCACTGATAGGAAGTCCTCCCTTGACACCTCACCTGCTTCTCAAATTGAAAATACCTGTGGCAGGATTCTTGGATTTCTCACCAAACCCCTTCCCTCCCTTGAATCTTCTCAGCACCCATGTACTTATCCAACCCCCAAACCCCAGAGTCACCCTGACTCCCTTCTTCCTCTCACCCATCCACAATTCTGCGGACTCTGCCTGCTAGCTGTGTGTAGAAGGCATCACTCCCCCCATCTCCAACACCGACCCCCGCGTCACCACTGTGACCTCCACGCCAGTGTCCTGTGTCCACTCTGGCCCAACAGCCATTGATTCTCCCCAGAGTAGCCTGAGATGTAGTTCAAAATGTCAATCAGATTATATCACTTCCCCCACTTAAAAGCTTCCAAAGGCTTCCCAGCTCCATCTAGAACAAAATCCATTCTCCTGCCCACGGCCAACAGGACCTATGTGATCTGGCCGTTCCTGTCTGTACTGCCTCACCTGGTCACTGTCCCCGTCACCTGCTCTGCCCTAGCCACACTGACCTTTGTTCCCCACGCTCTCGCCTGCCTCTGGTGCTGTGATTGCTTTGCCTGGACTTCTGCTGTGTGTCCTCACCTTTCCCACGGCCGGCTCCCGCCCATTCTCTAGGTCTCAGATGAAACATCCCCACCTTCCCTGGTCAAACTGTGCTGGTTGCACACGCAGCACAAGGTGCTATAATAGAGGTGTGAGCACCATGCCCTCGGCTTCTGTTGTGGGACAATGCAAGAGACAGCCCCTCAGAGAACACATCTGCATTTGTTGAAAATTTCGACCTTCTCAGATGAAATGTCCTGACTTATACAAAGCGGGTGTCTTCTCCACCACCACTGGTTGTTTCCTTCACAGTGGGTTCTGAACTTTGATGATCCTATTTTTTGTTTCCTTGTGTTTTGTTTGATTCTCTCATCCGATTAAGCCCCAAGAGAGCAGGGATGGGTGTTCTCAGTCCGGTTCCTGGTGCTAGCCCACGAAGGCGCTCAAGGAACTTTGTTGAGTGAATGAATGAAGGGACGAATGAACACACTGGGCAAATACGATGTGCCAGGTGCTGTCATGTATACCAGATCATTTCATCGTCGTGACGACCCTATGAGGTTGTCCCACTGGACTGCATTTCCCAGCTTCCCTTGCAGTGAGCTGTTCTGGCCAATGCGTGTGGGCAGAAGCGAAGGCAGCTACTTCCAGCTTTGGCTCATAAAAACTTCATGTGTGATATCCACTCTTGCTCTTCATCTGCTGGCTGGACGCTGAGGATTCTGCAGTGGCTTCTGAGGCTCTGGGTGACAACAGAGTCATGAGATGATGGGAGCCTGGGTCCCCGAAAAACAGTGTGGAGCAGGGTCTCCCCTGACGCCCCCCCGTTAGACCTTACATAAGCAGGACGTAGAACTCCACTGTGCTGAGCCATTACAACTTCTGAGTTTATCTGCCACAACAACTTGCCTCACCTTAATTAATACATCAAAACACCACATGTAGGTGGCTGGCGGGCAACACCGGGGGCGACACTTTTGCTGATAAATTTTCGTCGAATGCAGATGCGTTCTATGAAGGTCTGTCTCTTGCATCGTCGCACGACAGAAGCCGAGGGCATGGCGCTCACATGTCTGTTAGAGCACACCGTGCTGCGTGTTCAAGTGTGTGCTGCCGTGTCCTCGTGAGGCTGTGAGCCCCTCCATAGAAATGCCTGTGTCACATTCACCTCTGGCCTCAGCATCCAGTCCCCAGGGCGCCGCAGGGAAAGTGTGTTGAATCCACAAATAAGTGAATAGATCACCTGCACCCCTCATTACCTCTCTGTCCCTAAAAATGCCCAAGGAAGTCCAACTCTTTAATTTTACAGAAGCCCAAAGAGAAGCAATGACTTCCCCAGAGTCACATAGAAGCAGGAGGCAGCAGCAGCAGCCTGCCCCGGGGCTGTTAAATATGGCAGCAGCTATTTGGGAGTGAATCTTGGCACTTTCCAGGGGCTGGAGAAGGCTGGGAGAGAGTATGGGTGGGGGGAGTGGTCAGGGGCAACCACAGGCTCCTCTAAGCCCCAAGGTGACCCCACCCAGTCTCACTTCCACACTGCCCCACTGGTCCTCCCCCAGCAGCAAAGAAATAGCCCAGAGCCTTCCCTCCCACCCTCCCCAGCCAGCACCGCCTGCTCCCGCAGCCTGGGCGGGCACATCACTCAGTATTTTTAGCTTCACCACCTGGCACCTGTGGTCACTGTGTCTGCCCAGCCTGCCCATGTCCCCTCCCAGGCCTTAAAGGGCCAGAGCCTGCCAGCTAGAAAGGAGACCAGTTCCTGCAAACATAGGTGGAGGGTGGGAGGCAGAGGGACACCCCCTACAGAAAGGTCCCCAAAGTTGGAGGGGGGAGATGGAGGGATGAGGGAGGAGGCGCAGGATCTCATGGCTGAGAGGCTGTGCCCGTCTCACGCTGGGGCTCCGCAAACGGTGATTTGCTCGACTCGCTCACTGGGGGAACGGGTCAGGGGCACACATCCGTCTGCTCTAAGACCTGAGGCCGCAAAGTCTCCAAGGCAGGGCCTGGGAGTGTGTATTTTTAACAGTGAACTCAGGGGATTCTGAGGCCCTCTCTCCCCGTGTCATGTTCATTCATTCATTCAACAAGCATTTTGGGCTCCCACTATGAGAACGGTCGTTCTATCGCGAGTCTGTTGCTTTGGGGTTCAAGAGGCACCTCCGCACCTGTAATTTCACGGAGTCCCCTGTGTTACCCTCATTCTGCTTCAGGCCCTCGGCACCGCCTGCTCCTGTGCCTATGGACCAAGTTCTTGGCTCAGCGGTCAAGACACTTTGTGGTCCAGGCCTGCTGTCCCTGCCAGCCTCACCCCTGCACGATTTCGTTTTCACACCACGGAGACTTTGCTCTTTCCTCAGCTTTCGCTCAGCACGCGGGAGGGCACTTGCGCTGCAAGACAGACCTGCCGGGTCTCCTGTCGTTCCTGCAGGATGAGGCGGTCTGTCTTTCCTTCCGACTCCCCGGGCACTGTGCACCCACGCCCATGGAGGCGCCCACCACTCAGTGCTGAACCGATCTGTCTTGTCCTGTCTCTCCCAGCAGGCTGGGACCCTGTGAGGTCTGGGGCCAGGTCCCAGTCCCCGGCTCAGGCACTGGCATTCTGCAGGTGCCCAGCCACCATGGCGGGGAGCAACCCTCCCATTTCACAGATGAGAAGACAGAGGCCCACAGAGGGGAAATTTTGGACTCGGGGTCCAACAGAGAGAGTCAGGGAGGAGCCTGGCCCAGGCTGCAGGAGCCCACACCCCAGCCCTCCTGTCCTGCAAGGGGCCTGGCGGCGGGGGCACCTGGCTTGGTCCTGCCTGCCCTTCTCCCCACCCCGGGCAGTGCTGACTCAGTGCTGATGGAGGCGTGGGCGGGCTGGGCTGGAGCGGAGGTGACCCCTGTCTCCTCTGCAGATTGTCCAACTGTTCCCAGAGCCTGTGGTCACAGCTTGGGTAATGCGCTTGGCTGGAGTCTGGTTTCCCTGTGGGTGGGGCTGGGGAGAGCCAGCGAAAGAAACAGGGGTCCCTAGGGCATGAATCTCCACTGAGCCCCTGCACAGCCCCTCTCTCCACATAGGTATGTAGAAGTCACACCTGCTCCCACAAACACGTACTCGCACTCACAATCACACACACTCACCCCCGAATACCTCATTCTCTCTCTTCCTCCCCCTCTCTCTTTTACACATACACACATTTTCACATATTAATTTAACAAAGACTGAACACCTGTTAGGAGCCAGCTGTGTGCAGGCCGGAAAGGTGGCTCTCAGATCGGGGTGGGGCAGGGGCTTCCAGGAGGGCTTCCTGAAGGAGGAGGCAGGCATTGCAACTCGGCCTGGCTGGCGGAGAGCCAGGGGAAGGGCAGTCTAGGCAGAGTTTCACTGGAGGTGGATATAGGGGAAACAGAGCATGATGAAGTGGGAGGTGTCGTTAGCCTGAATCGCCCAGGCCTTGAACGCCCAGCAGAATGTTGACTTCATACTGTGGGAGCTGAGAGCTATGGAGGCTTCTGAGCAGAGGAGGGACATGACCACAATGGGAGAAGACTGAAAAGTCACTCTGGAGCCAGGGTGGGAGAGACAGGGGAGGCAGGGATGACAATCAGGTAAGAGATCTGAGAGACTGAGGCAGGAAGGTGGCCGTGAGCAGTGAGCAGCGTCAGACAGAGACTCAGAAGCAAGACCACCAGGCCCAGGGGGCCCTGGCTGAGTGCTGTGCCCTCCCCTGACCCCCACGGCACTGACCTCCGCAGTGGGACCTCTTCCAGCAGCTCCTCCTCCTCCTCCCTGTGGAAGCAGACGAAGCAGAAGGCTGGCACATCGTCCGTGCCACAGCCCGTGGGCCAGGCCAGAGGCAGCTCCAGGACAGGGCAGGGGTGGCTGGTGGCGGTCGGGGGAACATCGTCCCCAGCGTGGGCAGGAGTCCCTGAGCCAGAGCGCTCCAGGGTCAGCAGCCTGTCGGCCTCAGGGCCCCGCACCGGCCCACCCACCACCTGTGCCTTTGCACTCAGGTTGCCCGTCGCCTCGGTGGGTGGAGGAGCCTGTGGCTCTGTCTGACGGAGACTCTTGTCCTGACCCACGGGGGCTCCAGCCACAGGGCTGGGCCTCGGGAGGTGGCTTCCAGCCACTTGAACTCAGAAATGCTGGCCGGGTGACGAAGGTCCGGCAGGGCCCCTCACCACCCCCTGTGGAGCCCTAGGCTCCTGGGTTGCCCACTCTGCTGCTGCCTGTCAGAGGCAGGACCGGGAGACAGGCTTGCAGATGACCTGTCCTTCTGTCCATCTGTGTGTCCAGCTGTCTGCTCCTTCCTTTCCGGCCAGCGCAGCCACAGAGGTGGCTTCCCTAAGAAAGTTTGTTCTCCTCTGCCAGGGTGGGTGGCACGGGTGGCCCCCAGGAGAGAGGGTTTGGACCCGCAGCTGGAAGGTGGGCGAGATGGGCGAGGCTGGCACAGTGCTCACGCCGCCGTCCTCGAGAAAAGTTCTGACCCTGGAGTCCGGGTCCTGCTCGCTCGCTCCGACTGGAGACTCCCTCTGCTCCCCGCTCCCTCCGACTCCAGTGGCTGCTCTGGCAGACCGGCTGGGCTGTGGGTATTAATAGCTCCACATTCACGCTGAGAAGCCTGGAGGTTAACTCCTTCTCTGCCAGAGCTGGGGAGGCCGGCAGTGTGGCCAGCCGCCTGCTGAAGTGGCCAAAGACGGCGCCTTCATCCCGTCCCTGTCCTGAGCCTGGCTGCCACAGCAGATGCTCAGTGCCACCTCCTGTCCCTGAGGTTCTGTGCAGCGGTCTTGGTCAGGGTGGCCTGGCCACCTGACCCCTCCACGTACATCTGCAGGAAGCCAGGTGGGGCTGCGGGCTCAGGGCAGCACTCCTGAGATGGGCAGGGCTCTGTGCCTCTGGGAGCACCCCAGGGCTCCCCAAATCACATGTTTACCCCTCAACTCACTGGGTCCCCCCACGTTCCCTTAACAGTCACCATTGCCAACTCCGGGCCCAGTTCTGCGGCTGGCTTCAGTGGGCTCCAGAGATGAAGCTGACGTGGTGCCTGGTGTATTTAATCGAGGAATGTGGGCAGGGGGTGGGAATGGGGGAATCAGAGTAGAATTTGTTTGCCTGAAAAATGTTTATTGAGTACCTGCTACATGCCAGGCCCTGTGCTGGGCATGGGGCACACAGCAGTGAAGAGGGCAGACGTCATTCCTGCCTCTGTGGGTTCCCACGTCACTGTGGGAGGCCAAGGGGGCTGCGGTGTGAGTGAGAAGAAGATGCTTCCCACCAAGCAGGTGCAGCCACAAATGCCAGCTTGTGGTGTGACCCCAACTGGGTTTCAGCCCCACCCACCTCCTTTGCAATTTACAACATACACAACCATTCACAGTGGCCCTGGAAACACCAGCAAACAAAGGAAAAATAAACTCAGATTGTGAAAAGTACTATTAAAAAAATTAAACAAGAACATGTGAGAGAGGATGATGGAGAGGTAGTTAGATAGGGTGTTCAGGGAGCACCTCACAAGAAGGGGACATTGGAGCCACAAACTGCAGGAGGAGAAAAAGGCAGGAGGAGAAACCAGCCGGAAGATCCGGAATGTTCCAGGAAGAGAGATCAGCAAGTGCAAAAGCCCGGAGGCAAGAGCTAGCTGGTGTTTGAGGAAGAGAAGGAGAAGCAGAGGAGAAGATCTTCAAGCCAGGCTTAAAGAGTAAGTAGACTTTTCCAGGGGGTTCAGGAGGTGGGGCCTCACCAGCAGAGGGAACAGAGTATGCAAAGGCTCAGAGGTATGAAAGGGAGGGATGGCACACTGCAAGACAGGAACACTGCACAGGTGACACAGAGATGGAGGAGGTATTCTTTCCAAAGCTGCCCCGCCCAGGGCTCGAGGAGGAAGGATGGGTGGGGAGGAAGGTGGGAGTGGGAACTCGGGTGGGCTGAGGGGCTGAGGAGTTTGGAGGTGGGGAAGCAGAGACGCTTGGAAGGAACCATCCATACATATGGAACTGTATTCCACTGGCTGGAAGAACAGGTCTGGGCCTCTTTGGCCAAGAAAAGGTAGGGCTTGGGAACAGAATGCCATATACAGTTGTTTAGGCTGCGCACACTGCACAAGGACACTCTGGCAGATGGTGGATGGGGGCTGACATCCAGCTGCTCCTCTGCTCTGCCAAGCTTTGCACTCTTGAACTGCCACAGCATGGGGGTGGGTTGCCTTTTCTAACTGCCCCACCTTGAGGGGTGCCTTTTTCTAATTGGTCTATAAAAAGGAGGGGTTTTGGCCAGGTGCGGTGGCTCACATCTGTAATCCCAGCACTCTGGGAGGCTGAGGCGGGAGAGTCGCTTGAGCTCAGGAGTTCCAGACCAGCCTGAGCAAGAGTGAGGCCCTGTCTCTACTAAAAATAGAAAAAATTAGCTGGATGTGATGGTGCACACCTGTAGTCCCAGCTACTCGGGAGGCCAAGGCAGGAGGATGGCTTGAACCCAGGAGTTTGAGGTTGCAGTGAGCTATGATTACGCTATTATACTCCACCCAGGGCTACAGAGCGAGACTGTGTCTCAAAACAGAAACAAAAACAAAAAAAACCAAAGGGGGCATTTTTTTTTTTCTGATTGGAACAATGTGGCCCCATACGCTGGTCTGGGGGAGGTGCCCAGGGGCCCGGGCTCTGCTACAGATTTGCTATGTGGCTCCAGACCAGTCACTGTTCCTCTCTAGAACCACCGACTGACAGACCTAGCCAGAGTCGGGCTGGTCCAATCCCTACACTGCACAGAGAAGGAGAATAAGCCCAGAAAGGGGCAGCAACTCCCCTGAAGTCACATAGTGACCACAGCAGAGTGACACCCCTGACTCTTGTGTTTCTTTGTGGAGAGGACAGGGAATGAGAGGGGACAAGAGGAGGGCAGGGGAGGGCAGCCCAGGTTATGCTCCCTGGGGAGGGTGTCAGATGAGGTCGGGGTGCCCCAGGCCTCTAGGTGCCCCTTCCCCCGCCCCCAGGCCCCAAGGGGCTGTCATTTGCAGATGTTAATTATTCATGTTGCTGCTGCTTTGCCTGGTTTTAATGCACTTTGATGGCATTCTCTAGCTAATGGGGAAAATCAATAGGTTTTAATTCTTAGTGGCTGTGAAGCTCTGTCTGTCTCCTGTTTGGGTGGCTTGGCCAGGCTCTTTGGCTGGGGGTTGGGGGTGGAGGCTCAGGCCGGGTTCACGGGAGCCTGGGACTCTGCTTTTCCCTGTCCCACCCCTCACCCTCTCTGACTGCAGTCTGGGGAAGGAGGATTAGAATTACAGGCAGCTCCAAACTCTGCCCCAAACATCTTGGAGGGGCTGAGCCCTTAAATCTCAGCCACTTGCCACCCATCCGAGAGGGATGGCAGCTCCTCCTAGCCCTTGTGCCAGACCCAGCGGCCAGACCCATGCCAGCAGGGGCTGCCCCACTAGCTTTTGGGGCATGGAGTCAGGCACTCCCTACCCACCACTCAGGCTCAGCCCTGGCCGTCCTCCTGGGCACAGGCCCAGCTCACAGACCTGTCTTAGAATGGTGGGGGGGATCTGGGCCAAGCCCCACATTCCCGAAGAGCCTGAAATATAGACTTCTGGTGTTTTCTCTGCAGTTATACACGCAGGCATGACAATTTCTCTAACAGGATTAAGAGCTGTGATATTAATGGGACAGCATTGAGGGAACCTCCATCTCAGACCACATCCTTGCTCCCGCCTCCCCGTGTGGTGCCCCTAGTCAATGTCCTTTAGGAATCCTGCAATTATCTTGTGGATGGAGCAATTATAGAGCTCTGTATTTGTTTGTGTTAAGAGTGTTCATGAGGCCAGTGTAAACACTTAAGATATACCATGGTCTTCATAATGCTGTTTTTGGTATTTTTCAATGTTTCCAAAACACAATGAGCCCCCCAAAAAGAAAGAGGCCTGAAGATGTCCCAACCTTGGAGAGGCCCTGCCTGCTTCCCAGGGGACCCAGGGCCCACCCCTGGCTGGCAATGCTCGGGCTATCTAAAAGGCTGTCAGCTGGGGCCCTAGCCTAGAGCTGTGGTCCTCGGGAAGCCAGGACCTGGGACCTGGGCACCTGCCCTATCCCCCCAGGCCCCAGCCTGGTTGCTTCCCCTCTCCCACCTGGGCCCCAGCAGATGTGAGGCCCAGTCCTGGGTCAGACAAAAAACTTTTGTGGTGTGGGCTTCACAGTGGGGCAGATCTGGCTTGAGTCTCCCTCCAGCACTTAAGTTCTGTGCTCCTCACACCCCCTGGTTTTGCAGGTATCCTCTCAGGTGTGCAGAAGGTGAGTTAATCCCTCTCTTTAGTTCATGGCACAGGGTCACTCTTGGTTCATGCAGGGCTCCTGCCTTGTCTGTATCCATGTCTTTATTCCCTTTTAACCCCGTGGATGCTGGGCAGGAAAAAGTGCCAAATACCACCTCATGGGATCCCTGGAGGATTACATGAGCCAGAGCATGTCGATGTTTAGGGCGGCACCTGGCACACAGTGACGGATCAGTAAAAGGTCCCCTTCCGTCTCCTAAAGTGGTTCTCTCCCCCAGGGGACTTGGAGGCTTGGACAGAACACCTTCCCCTTTGGCACACCCAAGCATGGCTGGTGTTTCTCAAAGTGCTTCACCAACGACCCGAGTGATCCCCTGGGGAAGGATCTACCATGCTCATAGTCTGGAAGGGAAGCAAAAATGGATACAACAGGCTCCCATTTCAAATTCAAATTCAGTAGTGACTAGGTGCACACTCCAGGCCAGGCCGAGTGCTGGGCGTTACACGTGGGGGCCTGGACAAGCCCAGAGAGGACAGGCTTGCACTTGTGGGAACTCTCGGTCCCGTGGAGGTGGGCGCGAGACGGCCTTCCTCTTTCTGCTAAGCAGGGTACAGTGAAGCCGCTGGAACAGAGGCCCCACGTTATAGTGGCTCAGACAAGTCTTCTAACTAATTAATGAGGAGCAAATGCCAAAGTTTTATCTCAGGTTTGCCATGACGGAAGAGGCTTCTGGGTCAAGCTGGTTCAAAGAGTCCTTGCCCTTTGAGAGGAAAGAAAATGGTCAGATACTGCTTTTTTTGACTAGGCATGAGAAAAAGGGAAGTCTGATTCTAGATCGTTAGAGCCCTGACTGACAGCTGAGTGGATGGGATGCTGGCTTCCTAGAAGAGGTCTTACTTGAATTAAAGTCTGTCAGCATGTTGCTTAAGAATTTTGTCAAGAATGCCATCGTCTTCTCAGAAGGAGCTTACGAACTATATCACATGAAAAAGGTTATATTCTGAACCAGGTTTGGTGCAAGTTTTCCTTATAAAAAGGTGGGATTTCCTTTCTCGGGTAGCAGCCCAGAGGTTGGTGGGCCTCCTGGCTGCAGCTGGTTCATGGGGACCATATTCATATTTCGGTCCTCAAGGAGGAAGAAAGATGGAGCATTGCAGAAGCGGCATCCCTCACTCCCTCTCACTTTCTATCAGAAAATCATTGGGCCCTAGCTGTACGGGAGACTGGGAAATTCACTCTCCAGCTGCATCGCTAAAAACCGGGGCAGAAGTGAAGTATTACCAAAAGGAGGAAGGAGAGTAGGATACAGTTAGCAGTCACAGGGGCCTAATTTGTAGCTGAAGCTCTGAACCCTCCTCTCTCCTTCCTGCTATAAACTCTGTTTACTAACCCACTTATTTGGTCTTTTTAATTGAGGAAATACATGGAGCAACCAGTCTAGACAGGACAAGGAGGACAAGGGCTTCAAGATGTAGATTATATGATGTGTTTGCATCTGCTAAGAAGAGATTTTCAGTTTTGTCAGGAAGGTTTGTGAAGGCATTAACGAAGGTGAAATGAAAAAAAATGAAGCAATGGTTAACTCCAGGGAAAACAAAAAGTTGCACAAGAAAGGAAGTGTAATTATAGTATACTATGTGGCTAAGCTGTGAATAGTATCTACAAAGATATAATAATATAAATAATAAAAAATTATTTTATCCTAAAAGAGTATGTATAACCATACCGGGAGGATGAGGACAAGATGCATGTGTGTGGGAGAGGAGGGCAAAGGGTATATGAAATATCAAGGCCAGGTGCGGTGGCTCACACCTGTAATCCTAGCACACCTGTAATCCTCCGGGAAGCTGAGGCGGGAGGATCGCTTGAGCTCAGGAGTTCCAGGCCAGCCTGAGCAAGAGCAAGACCTGTCTCTACTAAAAATAGAAAAAATTAGCCAGCCAACTAAAAATAGCAACAAAAACAAACAAATAAAAAATTAGCTGGGTGTGGTGGTGAGGGCCTGTAGTCTCAGTTACTCAGGAGGCTGAGGCAGGAGGATTGCTTGAGTCCAGGAGTATGAGGTTGCTGTGAGCTAGGCTGATGCCACGGCACTCTAGCCCGGGCAACAGATCCAGACTCTGTCTCAAAAAAAAAAAAAAAAAAAAAAGGCTGGGCGCGGTGGCTCATGCCTGTAATCCTAGCACTTTGGGAGGCCGAGGTGGGAGGATTGCTCCAGGTCAGGAGTTTGAGACCAGCCTGAGAAAGAATGAGACCCAGCCTCTACTAAAAATAGAAACAAATTAGCCGGACAACTAAAAATATATAGAAAAAATTAGCCGGGCATGGTGGTGCATGCCTGTAGTTCCAGCTACTCAGGAGGCTGGGGTGGAAGGATCGCTTGAGCCCAGGAGTTTGAGGTTGCTGTGAGCTAGGCTGATGCCACAGCACTCTAGCCGGGGCAACAGAGTAAGACTCTGTCTTAAAAAAAAAAAAAAAGAGAGAGAGAGAAAAAATCAAGAAATAGCTACATTAGCATGTTGTTTAGAATCTTGCCATTGGAAAAATAATCCATGGACCAACAATATGGACATCACCAGGCAGCTTATTAGAAATGTAGAATCTTGGAACCTGCCCCAGGCCTGCTGCATCAGAACCTGTATTTCAACAAGATCCCTGGATGGTTTTCACATTGCTTAAAGTTTGGGAGACCCTGACTTAGAAAGAAAATAGTAAACAGAAAGAACAGCTAAAAGGATTGAATTCATTGCTTACTTTAGGAAGAAAAGTGCTGGAGTGCAGAGTGGTGGAGTAGGGGACTGCTAATTTTTAATTTAAGTCCTGTAGTTTGAGTTTTTAACTATGTGGAAGATTTATTTTGCTAAAAAAAGGTAAATTATGTGCATGATTTCAAATCCCAACAATGCAAAAGTGGACACAAAGTCTTCCTCCTGTTAGAGACCCCGGCTCCCCTTGCCTTGTTGACAGTTTCTAGGGTATCCTTCCAGAACATTTCTCTGTATATCCAGCCTTTGTATACGTGGCCATCCTGTTCATTTTACTTAAATTTTTTTTACAGATAAGAGCCTGTGCAATGCACTTTTGGGCATCTTGCTATTTTCACTCAATAATATCTTGAAGATTATTCCATATAAGTACATACAGAACTGCTAAATTCGATTATAGGTTGCTTTTATAGGCTATTGTAGGATGCCTAGTGTGGTAATTTACTTAACTGCTCCCCTACTGATGGGAAATCAGGTTGTTTCCAGTCTTCTTCGGTTACACACAATGCTACAATAAGCATTTTGTAACCACAATGTAGTGAAGGGCTAAGGGCATAGAATGTCTGGAATTGGAAACCCAGGGCTGCCACTAAAGCTAATTATTTTATCTTTATGGACCTCAGTTTCTGCAGCTGTGAAATGGAGATAAAAATGATACTTATGGTGCCTGCCATGTGCACTCATATTCTAGGCACAGGGGCTCAGTAACAAACAAAACAGATGAACAGATAAAAGTCCCCACCCTTGTGGAGTTATATTCCTGTGGCTGGAGACAGATGATAAACAAGATAAATTAATAAAATATATGATGTTGTAGTCGGCCCCCCATTGAACAAATTTCAATGACCCCATAGAATCCTCTCCCTCAACTAACTACTTGATTTTTTGAGTTGGTTCCCAGAAATGGTGGATTTTCTGCAAGACAAAGGAGCTGAGATTCTGAAGGCCCCTGGATCAACTTCCTGACGAGATGCACGATCCTGCAACAACCTGCCACTGTCCACCCACGACCTGCCCCCAACGCACGTAGCCTCTTTTTAGTTGCACCATGACTTGCCCCAGCGCTCATGGCTCCCTCCTTTAAAACCCCTTGATCTCCCTTAGACGGATTTTAGGTAGCTACTCCTGTTCTTCTGACAAGACAGCTGTGGTTCCTTTCTTCCGTGACAACCCTCCTTGTCTCCATAATTGGATCTTTGTGTGATGGGCAATTGGACCCAGATGGATTCAACGGTAAGTGCAGCAGGAGGTCCACCAGCAGGGAAGAGGGATGGAGTGGGAGGTTTGCAAGTTTAGATGAGGGTGTTGTGGACGGCCTCACTGATAAAGCGCCTATGACACTCCAGTGGCACAGACCTGAGGAGATGAGTGGAGAGCTACGCAAATACTTGGAGGAAAAGCATTTCAGGCAAAGGAACAGGGACGGGGAACTCACTACCACCCGTGACAGCTTTAGGCAACGAGAAGAGCTCCCTGTGCCTTCAACCTCCTAGCCCTTAGTCTGTCCTTAGGGACTCATACAAAATAAGTAGAATCCCTCCCCTGAGGACAGCCGTTCCATCAGATGCCAGCAAGAGGGCTGCCCCTGCCTCGTGACCCCGTGTTGTGAGAAAGCTGCCCACACAACTGCAGTGGCACCTTAGTGGCCTCAGAGAAGGAGCTGGATTCTCAGCCCAGTGAGGTCAGTCCTCGCCACAGGGGACTCTGCCCCCAGGTCTGGATTCTTCTTCTGGAGAGGTTGGTGGCATGAAGGAGGAAGCCGGAGAGAGAGGGGGCTGGGAATGCAATCTTTGGGGGGGCAGACTTGGTCGGTGGCCTGGGCCAGCAAACCTCAGCACCCTTGCTGGGTGTGCAGACCTCAGCAAGGCGGGTCTTGGATCTGCGAGAGCAGCCCTTTTAGGCTTTGTCGAGCCCTCCTTCTGAAGCCAGTAAGATCGGTTCCAGAATTTCTCTGTAGCCGTTTTTAAGATGGCAGGCGATCTAATTAAAAGAGGAAGAGAAGTCCTGGGGAGTTTGTTTTGAGGGGGCATTGGAGGGCAGGCATGCTCTTTAACTCAGAATATGTTTATTTGGGAGGACTTTGGGCAGATTGAGCACATGGTGGTATTATCAAGAGCTTGGCACTTGTCCCCAAGGCTGCATCAGAATAACAGGGACAAGTGGTAGAGAAAAAGGAAAGAGATTTATTAATTTGCCAGCAAATGAAGAAAATGGCAGACTCCTGTCTTAAAGTACCAATTTCCCATCATAAACAGAAATACAGAGCTTTTAAAGGGAGGGTATTCGGGTGCAGGCTATTAGTTGATGATTCTGGTCTGTCCCATCTCTGGGAAGGCAATCTCTTGACCTCCACCCAGGACTTCCGCGCTTACAGTTCCAGTTGAACCATCTCCTCTGGCTCAACGAACAAAGGACACCCCCCTGCCCCTCCTAACTACCACTGCCCCAGGCCAGGATGCAGGTTCTAGATCTTCAAAAGGTTTTAAAGAGATGGAATTTCAGGCCATTCTCTCCGTTACAGTGTGAGGGCTAAAGCCCCCCCAAAGCCACGCCTTGGCAGGAGCATTGCCCCAGGGTCACAGGGACAGGACGGACCCCTAAGTCCTTCTCGCCTCGCACCTGGCAGTGCGCCTCTTGCGCCCCCTATGGACAGAGTCTACCACGTTTGAGTTCAGTCTTGGCCTCAACATTTCAAAAGTGAGTACGAAAGGAGTAGGTTTGAGCTTAACCTGGCACGGGGGCATTCCAAATTAGTGAGGAAAAGATGGGTCCTTGGAAAAAGAGAAAGCTGTACTCTCAGTCATTAGATAACTCACTCTTGAAGGCCTAGGAAAATGATCAGAGATTTCAAAGTTAAAAATAAAACTATAAAATAATTAGAAAAAAATATGAATGATTTAAAAAAAAAAAACTCAGCCGGGAAGGCATTTTCCCGGTTGTCAAGCTTTTCATTTTCAGATGAGAAACCCAGTTCAGAAATCATAAACTTGACTATAAAAATATTAAAAATTGTCTGCACAGCAAAAACTACCACAAACGAAAAGCAAACTATTTTTAAAGTGCGTAACGCAAAGGACAGATAAAGGATCATTTCCGTAAATCAAAATTAGCTCCCACAAATCAGAAAGAAAAAGACCGTGAACCCCATGGAAAAAAGAGCAGAGATTGTAAACCGACAGTTCCCAAAACACAGAAACAGTAAGTATGTGGGGAAATAGTCGACTTCTCTCGCTACTAAAGGGTCTTTGCACTTCCTGTTCCTTTGCCAGGGGCCCTCTTCCTCCAGGTAGTAAAGCCCTTGCTACTCAATCCCTTCAGTTCTGTGTCATTCAAGAATCTAAGGGGGGCAGGGGCAGAAAGAAAAAAAAAAAAAAGTCTAAGGGCCTGAATTGTAGAATAGCTCAGTGGGAAGGACTGTCCAAGGTCATCTGGGCTAAGCATCCTGAGATTAGGCTGGTTTTGATCTTGATCCTAAAAATAAGCAGAGGCCCATGACAGCAAGGGAGAGACACGATCAGATTTGTGATTTGAAAAGATCCCTCTGGGGGTGCAAGATGGTGATGGGGACTGATGCAGGAGAAGGTGGTCCAGGCTAACAGTGACATTGCCCTGGACCAGATTGGTGGCAGTGGGAATGGGGAGAAGCGGATGAATGAGGATGACTTTTCCGGCGTGGGGATTTTGCCAGTCGCTGAAACGGGGAGTACCAGAAAAGGATGTGGAAGGCAAACTGGGCCTCATGGGCCCCGGGCCGGGAAGCGTCCAGGTGGGGCCATGGAGCAGGAAGTTAGATGCATAGAACTGACTCCAAGGGGAGGCTGGGGCTGTGGATACAGCATTGGTGTGGAGTCGGAAATCAGAGTCAAGGGTGCGGGTGCCATCGACTCGATTCAGTGTGGGGTGAGAGGAAATGAGGGCCTAGGACCCAGCCTCGAGGATCCCCAACATTTAAGTGCTGCTTAGTGGGGAATGAGCACTGAAAGGGAGTGGAGGAGGGGAAGCCAGCTCACAGAAGTCAGCTTTGCAAAGAGAAGGGAGAGTCAACAGTGCTATTGCAAGGCCAGGGTAGACGAAGGCTTTTTAAAAGTCCACTGGGGCCGGGTGCGGTGGCGCCCGCCTGTAATCCTAGCTCTCTGGGAGGCCGAGGCGGGCGGATTGTTTGAGCTCAGGAGTTCGAAACCAGCCTGAGCAAGAGCGAGACCCTGTCTCTACTAAAAATAGAAAGAAATTAATTGGACAACTAAAAATATATAGA
>CAUYRB010045200.1:0-27280 GCA_963574695.1 Propithecus perrieri
GGGTATTTGTATACACAAGGAGTGCAATGCGCACTACCCGAATGATGGACATATTTGAAACACGGACTTCGGTGGGGGGGGAACCAAGGGCAACACACGTAACCTAAACATCTGTACACTCATAATTTGCTGAAATAAAGAAAAAAATAAATAAAAAAAAATAAAAAAAAAAGATCTGAAATGGATAGTCAGCACCAATGAACAGTTCATAGTGATAATCTAGTGGTAGCTCCTCACTGTTAACTAGTATAGCTAGAACTTTCTCATTCTATTGTAGGGTAATTCAGGGTCTAGAAATAAATCACCTCAGTTAAGAATGAGAAAAAAAATAAAATTCATTAAAAGCAGTAGCATAGGATATATAGAAGTGGTGTATGACAGAGATTTCTTTGCTTTACCATCACAGTGGTCCCTTGAGATGCTCTTGGTCTTTGAGCAATTGGCCCTACCATTCACTGTGATGTAGCTCATCCTGCTGGTCTTGGGACATGTTAAACTGACTCTCACTTCTCACCGATATCTGTTGTATGGTCTCTCCTATGACCTCTGGACACTAGGTCCAAACACTTGACCTTACCACAGACCCCATCCAGTTTTTGATGCTCTTTGAATCTATACAATATATTTTTTTAATACTTTCAACTCTTAGCTGTTTTTTTCCCACAGCATTCTGGCTAAACAAGTCAGTTTAAGAGAAAAAACAGAGAAATAAGAGAAATGGACAAACCTACAAGAAATGTGGGATTATATAAAGATGACAAACATAAGAATCATAGGCATTTCTGAGGGTGAAGAAGAAAATACACAAGGGTTGGAAAATCTATTTCAAAGGATAATGGAGGAAAATTTCCCTGGCTTTGCTAGAAATCTAGATATCCTGATACAAGAAGCTCAAAGGACTCCTGGGAGATTCATCACGACACATATGCATTAGACTCGCCAAAGTAAAAATGAAAGAAGCACTCCTATAAGCAACAAGTCAAAAAATTCAGGTAATCTACAAAGGAAAATCTATCAGATTAACTGTAGACTTCTCAACTGAGACCTTAGAAGTCAGAAGTGATTGGGGCTCCATTCTCAGTCTTCTCAAATAGAATAACAGCGAGCCTATAACTTTGTATCCTGCAAAACTAAGTTTCTTATATGAGGGAAAAATAAAGACCTTCTTAGGCAAGAAAACACTGAAGGAACTTGTCAAGACCAGACCTGTCCTGCAAGAAGTACTCAGAAATGCATTATACACAGATCAACACAATAAACACTCACCAATGTAAAATCACACAGAAGAAAAAGGTCAGAGCCCAGGTGCCACAATGGCTGAAGAAGTAAAACAAAGCAATAAAGTTCTACTCATCAGGATGAAGAGAAACCCATCCCACTTATCAGTTCTTTCAATAAGTGTGAATGGCTTGAACTTCACAGTCAAAGCTGATGGCAAAAAAAAAAAAAAAAAAAAAAAATCCAGGTATCTGCTATCTCCAGGGAACACGTATAAGCCACAGGGACTCATTCTGACTCAAGGAGAAGGGATGGAAAACAATATTCCATGCAAATAGAAACCAAAAGAAAGCTGGTGTAGCCATTATCATATCAGATAACATAGATTTCAAAGTAACAACAGTAAAAAAAAAGACAAAGATGGTCATTATATAATGGCAAAAGGAACCATTCAACAAGAACACATAATAATTTTAAATATTTATGCACCTAACAGAGGAGTGCCCAGATTCATAAAGCAAATCCTACTTGATTTATACAAAATGATAATCATCAGCACTGTAATAACCAGGACATCAACACCCCATTAACAGAATGGGACAGATCCTCCAAACATAAAATAAACAAAGAAACAATGGACTTAAACAGAACTCTAGAACAAATGGGCCGGACAGACATCTATAAATCTCCTTCTCGTAAACTCATGGAACATTCTCTAAGACTGATCACATCCTAGGCCACCAAACATGTTTCAACAAATTAAAAAAATAGAAATTATACCGTATATCTTCTCAGACCACAGTGGATTAAAATTAGAAATCCACTCAAGCTAAAACACTCATTGACACACAAAGTCATGAAAACTAAACAACCTACTGCTAAATGATAGCTGGGTCAAGAATGAAATTATGATTGAAATCAAAAGATTCCTTGAAATAAATGATAAAAGGGATACAAGGATCAAAATCTTTAGGATAGAGCTAAAACAGTCCTCAGAGGAAAATTCATAGCCATAAATGCCTACCTCCAAAAGACAGAAAGATCACAAATCAATAATTTCATGAATTATCTCAAGGAAATGAAAAAGGAAGAACAAACCAATCCCATACCCAGCAGAAGAAAAGGAATAACCAATATCAGAGCAGAGCTATATGAAATCAATAACGAGAGAATTATACAGAAGATTAATGAAACAAAGCATTGGTTCTTTGAAAAGATAAACACTTTCACTAGATTAACCAGAAGCAGAAAAGAAAGGACTCTAATAAGCTCAATCAGGAATGAAAAAGGAGAAATCACAAGTGATACCATGACAATGCAAAATATCTCAGAATACTATAAAAATATCTATGCACATAAACTTGAAAATGTGGAGAAAATAGTAAAATTCTTGGAATCCCACAGCCTCCTTAGGCTCAATCAGGAAGAAACGGAACTCCTGACCAGACTTATATCAAGTAAAAAAATTGAAGCAGTAATAAAAAATTTTCCAACACAAAACATCCTGGAAGAAATGGTTTCACACCTGAATTTTACCAGACCTATCTTGCAGAACTGGTATCTATCTTGCAAAAATTATTCCATAACATTGAGAAGTAAGGAATCCTCCCCAACTTGTTTTATGAAACCAATAACAGCTTGATATCAAAGCCAGGAAAGGACACAACAACAATAATAAAAAAAACTACAGACCAATATCCCTTATGAATATAGATGCAAAAATTCTTAATAAAATCCTAGCAAACCAAATTCAGCTGCACATCAAAAATATAATTCACAAGTGGAGCCCATTCTTCCGCTCTTGTGGTGCCTCACTTTGGATAATGGGCTTAAGTTTAATCCAGGAAAGTATAAGACGTTCTAGATCACTGTTGTTTCTTATGATTGAGCAATATTCCATTGTATACATATACCAAATTTTAATAATCCACTCATGGATTGACGCATCCTTGCAATAGTGAATTGTGCTGCCATAAACATTCAGGTGCAGATGTCTTTATCATAGAATGTTTTATGCTCTTTTGGGTAGATGCCTAATAGTGCTATGCTGGATCGAATGGTATTTCTATTTTTAGCTCTCTGAGGTATCTCCAAATTCTTTTCCACCACTTGTATTCGCCATCAAATTGGTACTAACTGATCAACACTAGGGTGATCACATGGCAGAAATACTCTCCAGGGATTAGGAGGATTTGAGGGGGGTAAATCCACAACTAAAGGACACCGGGAGCACTGTAGGGGGGAAGTGCATGCCTTTAACCTGCACTTGGGTGAGGCAAAGACATAAAGTGTAACCATAATGTTTGTACCCTCATAATACCCCGAAATAAAAAAAAATAATAATAACAATTCACCACAACCAAATGGGCTTCATACTACCAGAGATGCAAGGATGGTTTAGCAAAGGAAATCTATAAATACGATTCACCACATAAATAGAAGCAAAAACAAAGACCACAGGAACCTTTCAATAGATGCAGGAAAAGCATTTGACAAAATCCAGCACCATTTTATAAGAACACTTAACAAAATAGGCATAGATGATACTTACCTTAAAATTATAAAAGTCAAATATGATGAACCCACAGTCAACATCATAGTGAATGAGGAAAAATTGAAAGCATTCCTACTTAAAACTGGAACCAGACAAGGTTGTGCACTATAGCCATGTCTATGTCTACTCAACATAATGCTGTAAGTCCTAGCCAGAGCAATCAGACAAGAGAAAGAATTCAAGGGTATCCAAATGGGTAAAGAAGAAGTCACACTATTGCTCTTTGCTTTGCTGACAATATGATCTTATACCTAGAAAACCCCAAAGATTCTGCCAAGAGATACTGGAATTGATAAACAAATTCAGCAAAGTTTCAGGTTATAAAATCAATGTATATAAATCAGTAGTGTTCATATATGCCAACAATAGTAAAGTTGAGAATCAAATAAAATACTCAATACCTTTCACAATAGCAACAAAGAACATAAAATACCTAGGAATATATTTAACTAAGGCAGTGAAAGAACTCTACAGGGAGAACTATGAAACAGTGAGAAAGGAAATTACAGAGGACATAAACAGATGGAAAAAATATATCATGTTCATGAATTGGCAGAATCAACATTGTTAAAATGTCTATGTTACCCAAAATGATCTACAGATTCAATGCGATGCCCATTAAAATACCAACATCATTATTTGCATATCTAGGAAAATTAGTTGTTTGCTTTGTATGGAACCAAAAAAGACTCCAAATAGCCAGAGCAACCTTAAGAAATAAGAACTAATCAGGAGGCATCACTTTACCACACTTCAAGCTATATACTACGAGGCTGCAGTAACCAAAATAGCATGGTACTGGCACAAAAGAGACATAGACCTCTGGATCATAACAGAGAATGCAGGTAGAAAAACAGCTTCATATTGCTGATCTTTGACAGAGCAGACAAAAACATACACTAGGGAAAAGAATCCCTATTCAATAAATGGTGCTGGGAAAATTGGATAACCACATGTAGAAGATTGAAACAGGATTCATATCTCTTTCTACTTACAAAAATTAATTCATGACAGATAACAGACTTAAACCTAAGACATGAAACTATACAAATTCTAGAAGAAAATGTTGGAAAACTCTTCTAGATATTGGCCTAGGTAAAGAATTTATGAAGAAGACCCCAAAGGCAATCACAGCAACAACAAAAAAATTAACAAGGGATTTGATTAAATTAAAAAGCTTCTGTAGAGCCAAGGAAATAATCAGCAGAAAAAACAAACAACCAACAGAATGAGAGAAAATATTTCATGCAATACATCCCATAAAGGGCTGATAACCAGAATCTACAAAGAACTTAAACAAATTACAAGAAAAAAACCCAAATAAACCCATAAAAACTTTGGCAAAAGACATGAACCAAAGCTTTTCAAAAGAAGATACACAAATGGCTAATAAACATGTGAAAAAATGCTCAACATCTCTAATCATCAGGGAAATGCAAATCAAAACCACAATGAGATATAACCTAACTCCAGTGAGAATGGATTTTATCAAAAAGTCCCAAACAACAGTGCTGAGTGGATGTGGAGAGAAGGGAACACTTATACACTGTTGGTGGGACTGCAAAGTAGTTCACACCCTATGGAAAATAGTATGGAGATAACTCAAAGAACTAAAAGTAAACCTACCATTTCATCCAGCAATCCCACTATTGGGTATTTACCCAAAGGAAAAAAAAATCATTTTTTCAAAAACACATGTGCACATGAAAATTTATTGCAGCACAATTCACAATTGTAAGATGTGGAATCGATCCAAGTGCCCATCAATACATGAGTGGATTAATAAAATGTGGTATATGTATACTATGGCATACTACTCAGCTATAATAATGGTGAACTAATACCTTTTATAACAACCTGGTTGGAACCTGAGACCATTCTTCTAAGTGAAGTATTGCAAAATGGAAAAACAAATATCACATGTACTCACTATTAAACTGGAACTGACCAACACCCATGTGCACATATAGTATTAAAATTCAATGGAAACCAGGTAGATGGCAGGGGGAGGAAGGGATGGGTAAATTCACACCTAAATGGGTACAGCGCACACTATCTTGGTGAGAGGCACACATACAACTTTGATTCAAATTGCACAAAAGTAAATCATGTAAACAAAATGTTTGTACTCCTTTAATATTCTAAAATTAAAAAATAAAATAAAATGGTAGAATTTGAAAGAAAAAGAACAGTAGAATAATGAGTAATGTAACTGCCATGATCTCAAAATTATTTTTCTAAAAATAGCAACTAACAATGACCTTTGTTTTGATATGACTCCAAGAAGACTGTCAACATTTCTCCTAAAGTTAATAAAATCCTGGGCTATTTTGAAATTTGAGAGTTTTTATCTCTACATACATTATAGTCTCTAATTTCTCAGTGCAGTTACTGTGTAATCAAAGAAAACTAGAGAAGTCAAGAAGTAGATAAATAAATTATAATACAATATTCCATGCAATACGATACTGCTTCCACAAAAATAAATCTAAGGTAAGCCATTAAGTCAGCTGAAGAAATATATTCACCATTAAATAGATATGAAATTACTAGAATAGTAATACACAAGATACATAGTAAATTTGATATTCACTTATAAGTGCTTAAAGGATCATAAGTCTTTACCCTTTTTGAAATGTGTAAAAATTCTAAAATTTCAGTAGAGTCATACAGGCCGGTAGCTTTAAATTGCTCCTTGTAGACTACCATCTACTGCATTGGATGTGTAATTATTATTATTGTTGCTATTTTTATTCTCATTATTATTTTAAATTTGTTGCTTTGTTATCATCTCGAAGAAACATGGTATTATGTGCACCCCAATTTGGTTCCACTCATTAAGTGTTTTAAAATGGATTTGCAGCAGAAAGAAAATCACTTCTAGAAGTAGTTTCTTTGGAACACTCACCCTCATCAAGCCACATGTGACACTACGAGAATCCTCTTCTAATTACAACTGTGGCCAAACCAGTCCACTTGCTGTTTTATTGCCACTTATCCTATCCTATGTGTTGCAAAGTCACTGTTTTCCTGTTTAACAAAGCTTACATAATTTCAGTCTTTTCTATTTTGGCAACTTAAAAACCAAGTACAGGCCGGGCGCAGTGGCTCATGTCTATAATCCTAGCACTCTGGGAGGCCGAGGCGGGCAGATTGTTTGAGCTCAGGAGTTCGAAACCAGCCTGAGCAAGAGCAAGACCCCGTCTCTACTAAAAATAGAAAGAAATTAATCGGACAACTAAAAATATATAGAAAACAATTAGCCGGGCATGGTGGCGCATGCGTGTAGTCCCAGCTACTCGGGAGGCTGAGGCAGAAGGATTGCTTGAGCCCAGGAGTTTGAGGTTGCTGTGAGCTAGGCTGACGCCACGGCACTCACTCCAGCCCGGGCAAAAGAGTGAGACTCTGTCTCAAAAAAAAAAAAAAAGGTCAAATCCTTAGTTAAGAAAAGGGTTAAAAAAATATCGGGGGTCACTGAAATTTGTTCATGGAATGAGTTATATCCAGAAGTGTTTTGGTTCCCTATGAAAACTAAAAGAGGGCATCTTAACATGATCTTGTTTTTCGGAAACCCCCACCAGGTGGAAAATGCAGATAAGGGGGAACTGAGGAATGGAACTCTGACCACCATTCTTTGTTCTAAATTTCCCTGAGGGGCCTGTCACACCCATCTCAACACTCCTTTCCCCTAATCCAAGAATCTCTGAATCCACCTATTCCTCCCACCCCCACTTCAAGATACTCTGCCTTTTTGGACCAGGACTGCCTAAAATGTACCTCAGCCTTTAAAAACCCTAGTTTCAGGCTGAGCATGGTGGTTCATGCCTATGATTCTGCGCTTTTGGAGGTGGGAGGACTGTTTGAGGCCAGGAGTTTAAGACCAGCCTGGGCAATATAGCAAGACCCCTTCCCTACATAAAAAAAAAAAAAAAAGTCAGAAGTCCTAGCTACACAGCTACATGGGAGGCTGAGGCCTGCCACTGCACTGTACTCCAGCCAGGGATAAAGACTGAAATGTCCTCTCTTTAAAAAAAAAAAAAAAAAAAAAAAAAGCCCCCTCTCCCCCACCAGGGCTTGTAAGCAATTGGGGAGTTGAGTTCCCATTTCAAGCATTAGATGCTCATTCTCCTTGCATGGCACCCTGCAATAAAAATGTCTCTCTCTCCTACTGCAACTTTTAGCTCCAGTGTCTGGCTTTACTGCACCAGGTAAGTGGACCCCAGTTTGGTTCAATAACACTCCCATGTGCATACAAAATAAATCTTTCTTCCTGTTAATCTTTTGTTGGTTTAATTCACAGGCCCCAACTCCTGAATATAAGAGGGTAGAGGAAAAGTGTTTCCTCTCCTACAGTAATTGTTCTACACCTTTTATGGGAGAATAGGGTAGTGATGTTTAAGTAAATATTGCAAATAGTACAGCTATTGATTTAACAATCAGCATGCACGTATCAAAAGATGTTTGATAGAAATTATTACTGTATGTTCACAATGTCAGGTACATAAACAAAACAAAAAATAAACAAATAAATTATACTGGAGGATAGAAGATTTAAAATGCTTTGAGTTAAGTATTATAAAAACAAAAAAACCTCAAAGCTTCCTAAATGGAAATCAATGAGTAAGAACCATAGAGTGCTTTATAGTGTAATCATATGTACTTTGGCTTATAAAATCAATGTAAAAATTTGTTGAAAATCATTGTACTACATTGTCTTTGACTTTTGACAACTAAAAAAATTTTTAAAACATTGTACTACACAAATAAGAGCAAATTGAACTGATAAAGCTAGTTTATATGCTTTAAAAGCAACCAGAAACTAAAGAATGGTTGAAGATATTTACCTTCTATATTTTATTCACTGTATGTACCTGGGAATCATTAGCGTAAAGGAATAAAAGCAAATGTACAATTATCCACCCTTTTGCTATTCTTCCAAATTAGTCTTATATCACACTGCTTCTCAAAAGGATTTTATGGTTCCCAGTATAGAGTTTACACTCCTAAACATGGAATACAAGGTCCTTCTGACCCTTCTCCTCTTTCCTACCCTAATCTCCCATCATTCTTCCACATGCAACCTAGCTTAGTATTTCACAAGTTGATCCACAGGGTGGTTAATAAGCTCTCTTTGGAAAATGGCTTGACCGGCAAATAGATTTTTAAAAGCTGCATATCACATCCCTCTCTTGGATTTTCAAAATGAACCGCAGCATATTAAGGTGGAAGGGGCTAGTTGGCAGGATTCCTGAGAAAGTAAGTAAATTAAATAAGGCTTACACGATTATGACAAGATTGTCCCCTTCTCTCCAAAAAAAAAAAAAAAAAAAGGCGAAGTAATTAGAATTACTGAGAGAAATTATTAGTCTTAAATCAGTGTAAAAGAAAAAGTTAAAGCCCTTTGAAGTACATTCTATGCATTTCAGCATTTACCTGGCAGAATTTATTCCCAACTTCGTTGCTGGGTTTTGGCTAACAAACTATTTCTTTTTTTCCACCACTATTTAAATGTAATAAAAATATATTTCAGCTGTATGCTTCAATTAATTCTAAGTGTTAATAGCTACTGAAGTAATTCAAATCAAAATATTATATATAGTCATTAGTATATTTATATAACAGGTCTTTTTTAAAAAGGTAGATTCATGATAGAAATTCAATGTGTGAATTGCAATTCCTTTGAGAGAGGAAAGCAGTTATAACTCTTTCATTTATACTTGATGTTTTCCATTATCCTTTCTTAAAATACTCAGTAAACAATTACTTTCACTCACTTTACGATCTAGGTAAGGCTTCACAGCCACTTCCTTTAAATAAGGATGCCAAGGTTAAGAGAGGTTAAATGCCTCAGTGCAGATCAGAGGTGGAACTACCTATATAACTGTGGAGTTCTCAGGAAATAATTTACTCTTTCCTTCAAGAAGTGTAAACATACCAAGACATGTGTTATGATAGACATTCCAAGTAGCTTCTTTTACATTTCAACCACTTTCCTTCACTCAAAGGCACTTATAAAGTATTGTATAACAGCAAAGAAATATATAAAAGAGTGGGTATAAAAACATGTTATACAAATAAAGGAATTATTAATACTATTAACAGCATCAGCAATACCTGATTACTTCACAGAATAAAAATTATATAATTGGCATTTAGTTATAATCTTGAAAATTCTTCATTTGAGTAATGAATAATAAGAAACATAAGGTTAATACTGAAATTAATTAATGGTACATCAATGACATTCACACTGATTATTAACATGTTAATCACTAAGAACTCAAGATATGTCAAGCTAGGGGCATCTGATTTTAACAGAAGGTCTTTGCAACAGAGGCTGTATATAACATCTATAAATTTTGTTTCAGCACAGGGAGAGAAAAATTTTTTGGAAAAATATTTGAGCAAGTATGTAAAAAAATTAATGTGCATGTAATGAATTAATTCTTTAAGAAAATAACTGAATTATATATTTACAATCCATAGTTTATATTTTTCTAAGTTAGTGATTGTGACATTAAAAAAACAAATTCTACCGTGATGTTTTTATTCTCAGTGTCTTCTTACTGCTTCTTTTCTAACCTATACCTTTAATCTTCTGCATGTGTGTGCTACTATAATCAGATGTTGTGAAAATTATTATACTGTCACAGAAAATGGATTTTGTGATTTCTGGTGGGAAATAAAGCAGTCAGACAAATGAACCATTACGGAAAAAAATCTTTTCTTTTATGGAAAGTAATGGATCAAGATATCAATGACCATCACCCCCGAACTCACTGCTGGATGTTGAGGAAAAAGAATTTAAACTCCTTAACTGTGAAATAAATAGAAATGGCTTCTTTAAAAGACCAAATCCTCTTGTTCCATATTATAAATTATATGTTTATATAGCCTTAAGAAAGAGATGTTGCCAGAGGAAGAAGCTGCCTTAGGGTACACTATACTAACCCCTCCCTATAAATCAGTGACTATCCATGTTTACTTATTTTAATAAACACTTCAAAATACTTAAGGAAAGTAAGAACTATTTCATTTTTAACAGAGAAGGCTAAAGAAAAATGTAAAGATATTTGCTCTTTAAAGAAAAAGGTTCAAATCAGTTAAACGATCAAGATCAAACAGGAGACAAGCATGTCTACTAAATCCCAAGTATGTGCTTATTGCAAAATGGACAACTCTGCCCCATTCAAAATTCAAAACCTCAGGCCAAGATCTATTCTTAGGAAAGATTTCTTTTCCTCCACTCTCACTGTAGGTACTGGGCTTCTTACCTAATTAATGCTTCAATTTAGTTTCATTAATTGTTAAGCCTTTATGCAATAATAATATATTAACCAGCATTTATATAGGGTGTTTTTCTGTGTGGAAATGTATTTTAATCTCTAAATAACTAAATTACAAATAGATTTTGAGCATATTGCTCATTTGGACACAATGGATGGTCTGGCAAAGGACTGATAAAGTGCCAGAGAGTTATTCCTCTCAACAGGTAGGTCAACTGCATATACCTGACATGGACAGACAGGCAATAGAACTGGTGATCTATAAAGTTCTGGTATCCATTCTTCCTCACTGGCTTACCAACATGGGGGTTTCACTATAAATACTATAATGTATTTATGCAATAGGGACTACAGTGGAATAAATAAGTTAATACTATCATGGTATTTGATAAAATTAAGAAAAAAATAGCAATACTTTTACATTATTCATTTCCTCAAGATGCTACATGTCCCTCCCTCTATAAATTTATGCCTTTCATACTACAAATAAATATATGTCTAAATATTAACCTCTTTGGATACTTTGTTCTTAGGTGTACCAAGTAGTAAATAGTCTAAAAGCTCTGTTAATACCATCTGTTTCTCAAAATAACAGCTTTTTTGAGATCTAATTCACATATCATACAATGCTTCCATTTAAAGTGTACAATTCAGTGGTTTTCAGTGTATTCACAGAGATGCGCAAGCATGACCACAATCAATTTTAGAACACTTTTCTAATCCCCAAAGAAATTCTCTATCCATTAGCAGTCACTCACCATTTTCCTACAACACTTCTAGCCTAAGACAACTACTAGTATACTTTCTGTCTTTATGGACTTACCTATTCTGGACTTTTCTCATGAATGAGATAATATAACATATGGCTCTTTATAAATGGTTTCTTTCACTTAGCACAATGTTTTGAAGGTTTATCCATGTTGCAGGATGGATGAAAGTACTTTATCCTTTTTATCACTAAATTGTGTAAATATATACCTTTTTCTTTTAGCTTTTTTGAGGTATAATTGACAAAAATTACATATATTCACCCTGTAAAATGTGATGTCTTGATATAGGTAAGTATTGTGAAATGATCACCACAGTCAAGCCAATTAACATTTCCATGCCCTCACAAACTTATCTTTTCGTATGTGGTGACAACACTTAAGAGCTACTCTCTTAAATTTCAAGTTTGCAGGCTCCCAATGGTGGCTCAAGCCTGTAATCCCAGGACTTTGGAAGCCAAGGTGGGAGAATCACTTGAGGCCAGAAGTCTGAGATCAGCTTGGGCAACACAGTAAGATCCTGTCTCTACGAAAATAAAAAATAAAAAAATTAGCTGGGTGTGGTGGCACACAACTATAGTCTTAGCTACTCAGAAGGCTGAGGCAAGAAGACTGCTTAGCTTAGGAGTTCCAGCTTACAGAGAGCTATGATTGGACCACTATACTCCAGCCTGCGCGACGAAGCAAGAACCTGTCTCTTAAAAAAAATTTTTTTTTCAAGTATACAATACATAATTATTAACTATAGTTACTACTGTAGTTAATATAGTGAGATCATACAGTATTTGTTTCTGTTTCTGGCTTATTTCACTTAGCATAATGTCCTCCAGGTTTATCTGTATTGTTGCAAATGGCAGGAATTCCTTTTTTAAGGATGAGTAATATTCCATTGTTTAAATATACATATGTTTTCTTTATCTATTCATCTGTTGAGACGTTTAGTTTGCTTCCATATCTTGGCTATTGTGAATAATGTTACCAATGCAGTACCACTTTACATTCCACTAACAGTGTGTGTAGTGTGTGTGTGTGTGTGTGTGTGTGTATGTGTGTAAGAGATGAGGTCTCGCTATGTTGCCCAGGCTGGCCTAGAACTCCTGGGCTCAAGCCATCTTCCCACTTCAGCCTCCTGGGTGGCTGGGACTATAAGAGTGTGCCACTGTTTCTGGCTTCACTGTGGTTTTTGATTTGCATTTCCTTGATGATTAATGAAGTTTAGCACTTTTTCATATACCTGTTGGCCATCTGTACGTCTTCTATGGAAAAATGTCCCTTCAAATTCTTGGCTCATTTTTTAATTGGGTTATTTGTTTTTCTCTTATTGAGTTGTATGAGTTCCTTATATATTTTGGATAATTAACATCTTATAGGATATATGATTTACAAATATTTTCTTCCATGCCTTTTCATTTTGTTGACTGTTTCCTGTGAAGAAACTTTTTGGTTTGATGTAGTCCTTGTTTGATGTAGTCCAAATTTTGCCTTTGTTGTCTGTGTTTTTTGTATCACATCCAAAATATCGATGCTAAGACCAATGTCACAGAGCTTTTCTCCTGTGTTTTCTTCTAGGAGTTTAAAAGTGTTAGGTTTTATGTTTAAATCTTTAATCCATTTTGATTTGAGTTGATTTTTGTGTATGGTATAAGGTAAGGATCCGATTTTATCTTATTTTATGCATGTGGATCTCCAGTTTGGATATAATACATTTTATTTATCCATTCATCAGTTGATGGACATTCGAGTTATTTCTACTTTTTGGCTATTATAAATAATGCTGCTGTAACATTCACAAACAAATTTTTGTGGAAATATAGACTTTCATTTCTCTTCAGTATATATCTAGAATTGCTAGGTCACATGGTAAGTAAGTTTATGTTTAGCCTTTTGAGGATCTCCCAACATTTTCACTTAGCAGTACACGAGGGTTCTTATTTCTCCACATTCTTGTCAATACTTGTTATTATCTGTCTTTTTGATTACAGACATCCTAGTGGGTGTTAAGATGAAGCTCCTTGTGGTTTTGATTTTCATCTCTCTGATGGCTAATGACAGTTAGCATCTTTTCATATGCTTACTAAAACCCCTTGCTTCTTGCATATATGTTTTCATAAAGTGGAGATAAGGGCCTCAGTTTGTAAAGCTAAGACTAATACTAAGGTAATGAAACTACAGTTAACTTGTTACCTTTAAGAGCTTAGCTAAGGAGACCCTCACACATACTAAGTACTTGTCACTAATTTATATTGCAATAGATCTTATTCTTCTTAAAAGACTGGTAGTTCAATAAAGATAGTGCCCATGTTTTCTTCATCTCTGTACCTGTCACATTGCTTCACAGGGTACATATAGTAGGCAGATTCAATGAATGATGGTTAAATCAAAATATTTAACATCTGATCTCATATTACCTTCACAATGCCTAAGACAGAATGGACTGATACTATTCGATCCTCTTTTGAAAAATGACAATCATACACAATTATGCCCTGAAATGGTAGGGACATTATAAAACTCCAAATTTCCTAATCCCAAGTTTAGTTCTCAGTGTTCTTTTGTTTTTTTTTTGAGACAGAGTCTCACTCTGTTGCCCGGGCTAGAGTGCCCTGGCATCAGCCTAGCTCACAGCAACCTCAAACTCCTAGGCTCGAGCAATCCTACTGCCTCAGCCCACCCCCCTACCCCCCAAGCCCTGAGTAGTGGGACTACAGGCATGCACCACCATGCCCGGCTAATTTTTTCTATATATTTTTAGCTGTCCAGCTAATTTCTTTCTATTTTTTCAGTAGAGATGGGGTCTTGCTCTTGCTCAGGCTGGTCTCGAACTCCTGAGCTCAAACGATCCGCCCGCCTCAGCCTCCCAGAGTGCTAGGATTACCGGCGTGAGCCACCATGCCTGGCCCATTCTTTTGATTAAGTCAGAGATTTTCCATGTTCAGATCTAAGTTTTAAAATATTACTACCTATAATAAAACAATATATTTTGGTTTACAAACATGAATGTTAATTCACTTAATTTTAAACAAAATGATAACTAGATATCCTCTCATTAGGATATGCTAATGCCTAAATAACTTATTCCTTAATTTTAAAATAAACATTCAATAGAGCCTTTTGTTCTTCTCAAATATAAGAGGACGAATGGGAATAGTTTGGTTTCTATAAACCTATATGGGCTATGAATATGGGCTCTGGTGTTAGAGGACCTGAGTTCCAGTCCAAATCTACCACTTAGGAGCTGGGTCAATTTGAGCCAATTATTTAACCTCTCGGAGCTGCAGTTGCTACATTTTTCAAATGGATAACAGAATTTAACTCAGAGGACTAATGAGAGGACTAAATATGCAATGTACTACTAGCATGTAGTAAGCACATATGGAAGTAAGCTGTTATTATTGAAAGAAACATTGTAAATATGTCCAATGTGGAATCAATTTTCAAATTAAAAAAATTCTTTAACCACTACGAAGCCATTAGGATTATCTAAATCCCTTAGCTTGGTGAGAAACTAGGAAATAGGGACCGGAAAAAGATAAATTTGTGAACTTATATATCTTGAATTATATATTATTTGTATGTATTATATATTCAAAATCAATAAAAACAAATAACCAACTTTAATCATTGACTTTAAAAAATATCTTATTACAGGAAAACTATTAATATTTCTACATTATAAGTTAGCAGAAATTATATGGGCTGCTAATACCAAATATATATGTTTATAGGAAATTATTAACATCTATGCACTGAAATTAAATCAAGTTGCTAAGGAAAATTTGTGATTATTTCAAATTGGGACAATAATTTAAACATTAAAATGAACATAAAATGGTTTAACATTAGAGATTTAATTTTATGTGCTATCCCTAGTATGTTTGCTTGATTTATTGTACATTATAAATTTTATAAACATGAAGACATATTTGCTGATTTAAGTAAACATTTTCCATATAAAGGCAAACTTTCCTTTAGAAGCCAAGACAGATTATAATCCATTAATATATCTTTCAACAAAAAGGATGAAATCTTCCACTGGTTAGGCTGATAAACTCTTTCGTGTCAAAACTAAGCCTCTTTATCATGATAACCCAGAATAATGGTCGGCTGCTCCAGGCACTTTATCTACTTTACAGATGAAAAATCAGTTCTACTTTCATGGAATTAGATTAATGCCACAACAGGAAATACTTCTGGGGCTGAACTTGCTTCATGTCTTCAAAGCTGCCTGTAAATTTAAAGTACTTCCTGAACTCAAAAGATAAGACAGGAGAAGGAAAAAGAAAAACAGTACAGTGACCCCTTTACTGAAGAAAAATATTGCTTCCTGAAAAAGATGTTGAAAGCTACTTGCTAAGGGCATTATGCTCTAGAAAGCCTAGGGCAAGTCTGTTTTAGTTGAACATAAGGATTCTGGTCATATATCAGACAGTTGCTATAAATCTGTTCTTTCCATAATCCTTTTTGATAAACTTTCTTTAAGTCCTCTTGGTGAAAGCTAAAGTAATAACTTTCTCACCTTTTAATACATACAAAATTGCTCACTATTTTACATATGACATTTTATAAAGGATTACAGTTTGACACATTTGGAAAAATGCTGACCACAAGCTCTAGAATTAAATTTGGTTCAGAACATAGATCAAAGGAAGTGAATCCAGTTGACATATTATTAGGCAGTCTAATCTAACATAAAGAAATAGGAGGCATTTATCTGGAATATATAAAAGAGTTTTTAAAATGGTGATCATGACACTGAAGATGATATACAGAAGACACATAATTAGGAAGAAAAGAATACTGTCTATATGTATGCATTTGAACATAGCCATGTAAAATTGAAAATGAATACAATAAAACATGATTACATAACCTGAAAAGGCAGGATAAAGGAGGAAATAAGCCCACCATAAAAGAAAAAATAAAAACAAAGAAAATCAAGAGAAATACTACGTCAATACATACATATTAGGTTGCGGACAATGTGATCATCACTGCAGAGTATACAAAAGAAATAATATTCAATGGATGCATACTGAGCGTATAATACTAGGCACTATGCTAGTTGCCAGAGGTAATATGGTTATTGAGACAAGCAAGGTCTTTACCTTCTCATTAGCTGGAGGGATTAAACAAGTTAATTAACAACTGGAGATACGTGCAATAAAGGAGACAAGCATGGTTATATGGGAAGGGGGTTGGAGGAGTACAATGACAACAGTTTACGGAGGAGCAGGCGAAGCTATTTTAGATAGCTAGCCAGAAAAAGACTCTTTAAGAGGATGACATTTGAGTTGAAAGCTGAAGGTTATCAATGAGTCAGCTCTTAGAAAACCTGGTCAAGAGCATTCTAGGAAGAAGGAATAAGAGTGAAGGACTGAAGAAGGAAAAGAGCTTGGATAGGCCGGGCGCGGTGGCTCATGCCTGTAATCCTAGCACTCTGGGAGGCCCAGGCAGGCGGACTGTTTGAGCTCAGGAGTTCGAAGCCAGCCTGAGCAAGAGCGAGACCCGTCTCTACTAAAAATAGAAAGAAATTAATTGGACAACTAAAAAATATATAGAAAAAATTAGCCGGGCCTGGTGGCGCATGCCTGTAGTCCCAGCTACTCGGGAGGCTGAGGCAGGAGGATCGCTTGAGCCCAGGAGTCTGAGGTTGCTGTGAGCCAGTCTGACGCCACGGCACTCTAGCCCGGGCAACAGAGTGAGACTCTGTCTCAAAAAAAAAAAAAAAAAAGAAAAGAGCTTGGATGTTCAAGGAATAATCAACGAAGAACAAAAGTAGAATAAGGTGGTATTAGACAGGTAGGACAAAACGATGTAAAAACATGTAGGGCTTTACAAACCATGGCCAAATTTTGGAGTTTATTCTATGAGCAATAATTGGCAGCCATGGAAGGGATTTAAACATCAAAGTGTCTTATGCAGATTTGCATTTTTAAAAAAAATCACTCCAGCTATTCCATGGAGAATAGTTTAAAAGAGGTTACAAAGTAAAAGGAAGGAGAGCAGTTAGGAGATCATTGCAGTAGGGCAGGAGAAACATAATAATGGCCTGAAATAGAATGATAACTACTAATAAAGAGGAGTAACTGGATCCAGATATACTTTAAAGATAGGGACTTCTAAAGAAAAAAGAACAATCAAGTATAACTCCTAGGGTTTGTCTAGAGCACCTGAATCAAACCCTATAGTGGTACCATATACTAAGATGTATTAAATATGAGAGAAACAGGATACATCGAGATTCTTCTTTGCATACAATGAAGGAGACAGCTGGACATAACGTTTGGAGACTGGAATAGAGGTATGCACTAAAAATAGACATTTGGAAATCATCTCTTAAATGGTACTTATAGCCGTGAATGTAACATAACAATTACAGTATGAATATTAATACATAAATATAAAGAAATATATAAAAAATTAGAAAATTTCAGATTTTGTCAAACTTTCAAGTTTATTGGTCCAAATTTCTTCTTAGAATTGTTTACTGATTAAACATCGTTTTTCAGTTCTAATATTGCTAACTTTTACCTTTTCTTTTTTTCACCTGATTAATTCTAATAGCACTTTACCTATTTTATTAATTTTATTTAAAAAGCGAAGCAAATTAGGACTATTTTACCCCAAAATATGACATTTTGACATTCTGGACTGACTGAAGAAGGCTCAAGGTCTCTCTGATCTTCCTCCATCCCAAAATCACTGACGTGTCTTTATTTGTCTGAGATCAGACCCCCTTGGAGAACAATTGTCCTTTTCTTCCCCTTCCTGTAAGATGGAGGTGAGGGGTGTGTGACTACACCAAACCAGACTCTTTAAAATGTCCTCTCTCAGACTCGTTTAAATTCCAAAAGGGAAACTATTTGCCAGTTAATCTTCATCCTCATCCATTCATCCTCCCAAGTGGTCCTCTGTTGTCCCTAGACATAATTCCTCTTTTCCCCTCTCCCATAACCCACTTTACCAGAAAGGCATGTAAGCTTCTATACCCGATTAGGGAATTGAATCATCATTTTCTAGGTGTTCCCATGTATACACATTAAATAAATTTGATAGCTTTTATTAATCTGCTTTATTGTGAGTTGATTTTTCAGCAAATCTCCTAGGGTGAAGGGGAAGTTTTGCCATCCTACCATAACCTACTTCACAGTCACATAAACTTAATTCTACTGAAATATAGAAACTTTCTCCTATATCACGTGATTCTCCCTCCTTTTGTGCTATTATTACATACATATGAAATCTATATATATGTTACAAACCCAGCAATACATTTTTATACTTATACAGTTGATCCTCAAACAACAAGGGTTTGCACAGGTCCACTTATATGCAAATTTTCTTCCACTTCTGCCACCCCTGAGACAGCAAGACCAACCCTTCTTCTTTCTCCTCCTCTGCATACTCAACATGAAGACAATAAGGATAAAGACCTTTTTGATGATCCATCATATAGGAAGCATTCCTGAAGATGTTTTTGACATTCTTCTCCTGGTATTCAAACTCATTATGTATATGCACCATCATTCCTTCCTCTGGATTTACTATGAGAGCCACGATTCTCTCAAGTCATCCAAAAGGGTATCTTGTAACTTGTTTCACTGGGCCACACTGAAATATCCCTTTACAAGGGCCCTTGCAACCTCTCCTAATTTCTTACTTATATCTTAGTCAACGTTCTTCTATTCTCTTGCTTCAATTTAAAGTAATACCTTTTCCAATTAATGCCCCTGTAACTATCTTTCTCACCTCTAATTAAAGACAAATTAATGTATCTAACATAGTTTTGATCATATTACTTCTCTGCCTACTCAAAAACTTTCAACAGTCCTTTATTGCTTTAGTGATCCATACCAATTTCAAATTTTACCACTATCTGCTACTCTCATATGAATCCATTTTGACAATTCAACAATTCCCTTAACATACATAGTAATTATAAACATCTGTAAATAGTTATTGAATGAATGACTGACTTCAATGATCAAAACATTTGGATTCAAATAATTTTGAAAATAAAAAAAATTACTATACTGTTTATATGATTATATATTCTTATAATTCTTATTTTACTAAAACCATTCCATAACCAATGCCTTTTTCACATGTCTAATAATATTGCTGCTGGTTTTACTCTTGGATGAACTACATTCTAGCCTCCTGCTGTTACTGAGAAATGCATTAAAGCAGGTCACATGGTTTTCCTCATGTCAACAAATGATGGCTCAATTAGGCAGATAAGTATCTACAGCCCTCAGCAGAATCTTCAGTCCATTCTTAGCAGTTTAGAAAAGCACTCTGGTTAGCATTAGAGCCAAGGAAAGGAACACTTGTAATTCTTTAAGCATTCAATTAAATTTTTTAATTCAAGACTGGCTATTGAATGTTTCCAAACACAAACAGTGTGGAAGTAGATGTTCATCATGAATGAGCACTCGAAAATCTGGTGTGTATGTAAATTTCTTAATGAAACGAGATTATGACATTTCTGATGCACTGTTTGCAGTATAAACACTTATGGATGATCCATTTTGGTAATTTTGTCATGAACAGATGATTCTATGTTGGGTTGCTAATTAATGGGCAGTGTTTGCTTGCATAGAGCCAAAAGAATTTCCAACTAACAGATACACAGAGCTATTGCTGAGTCACTTTGTAAAGTAAAGCCTTATACTTAATCAAAGGAAACTTCAGGAATGCAGAGTACAAAAGAAAATCAGGAACCAAAAAAGGTCCCAGAGTAGTAAAACACTAAATATTTACCCCTCAGTTTATTTACTCTTTTCTAAAAATCTTACCTTCTGGATTATATTTTTCACACTCTAAGAATTAGAAATAATAAAAAAGAAGGAGGTTGTTGAGGATGATACACTAACAGCTCCAAAAGTAGTTAAATTATTAAAAAGTATATATAAGGACTCAAAATATATCAAACTTTTGAGTCATTTAAAATAAAAGCAAATAAATGTATATACTTGAAGAGACCCATAGAATAGCCATAAATAACAGATATTGTAGATGATAATCCTGTGTCATAAAGAAAACTGAATTATAATATTCATGGAATTAATGAAGATTATGAATTTGAAACATTCTATATAGTTACATATATACCTAAAAGAATAAAATTTAAAGGTTTCATTTCTGCCCAGAACGATTTTAGATAAATGATACATCGCTAAAAAAAGTTTCAGTAATACTAATAGCACTGCTAAATTTATCTAAATGAAAAAAAAATTGTCTAAAATCATTTATCACTACTACCAGTACAAGCATGCAGTGTGAGATATCCCTCAATAACATGGAAATAAAGGGTGTTAATAATGTCTTCTAGTCACCTATAAAACCACAGAGTAGGATCAGATATGTCATATGGCCTGTTTGAATATATTAACAAATCTAGAAAAAGATTATGTTGTGGATAGGGGTGGTGTTGATATTGGTATATTATGAGGGACAAAAGCAAATGTTAATACCACCTACTGAAGAACAGCTCAGGAAGCCTTTGGACTTTAATTTTTTAGGTTTCTACTAAGGAGATAAATATATCATATTCAGATGCTTTTAAAGATTGATTTATGCAAGTCCCTTTATCCTGGTTCTAAATTCAGTATGCAGAAAATATTTATGTTCCAATGCAAGCTTGTCTACATAAAGAGAATGTGCAGATTAAACAGACATAAACATCTGGGTTTGTGTGACAATTATATTTCCTACTATAAATGAATAAGGCAACCTATTGGTTTCTGTATATCATTCTCTGGAACTTGTTGAATCTTCTTGCCTCCTCTCCTCTTACATCCATAACCGTCAACTCATCAAAAACAATTGTGAGATCTCCTTCAAAATATATACAGAACGTAAACCATATTTAATACCTCCACCAATAGTCTAAGGCCCCATCATCTCTCATACGGACTACTAGAATAGTCTCCTAATTGTTCTCCCTGCATCAACTCTTGCCCGACTACCATCTATTTTCTATATAGCAGCCACAGTGATTTTAAAATATAATCGAGAGCATGCCATTCCTTTACTCAAAGTATTCAATGGCTGCTGGTTTCACATTGGGAAAATCTAAAATCTTACCATGTCCCACACATCTTATAGACCTGGTTCATAGTTGCCTTTTGGAGCTCATCTCCTTCCACTCTCCTTGCTGTGTGCCACACTGCTCTCCTTGTCATGTCTCAAACACTCCAGGTATATTCCCATCTCAAGGCCTCTGCACTCGTCCCCTCTACTTGACATATGCTTTCCTCAGATAGCAATATGGGTTTTTTCCCTAACTTCCTTCAGGCCTCTTCAGAACGTCACCTTACCAAAAAGTCATTCCCTACTATTATATTGATTGAGAGATAGTAGAATGTGAAGATTAAAAGTTTAGAAGCAGTCTAAAGAAATGAAAATTGATGGTCACACAACTTGTGCAAAAATATTCACAGTAGCTTTTTTTGTAATATCCCAAACTAGCACCAACCAAGATATCCTTCAATGAGGTAATTAACCAAATTTGTGTTACATTCATACCATACTACTTACCAATAAAAAGGAATAAACTGTTGATACATGCAACAATCTGGAAGAATCTCCACAGTATTATGCTGAACAAAAAAAGCCAATCCCAAAAGGTGACAAATGTATGGTTCTGTTCATAATCATTCTTAAAATGACAAAATTATTTCAATGGAAGACAAATCAATGGTTGCCAGCGATTAAGGAGGGGATTGAGACAGGAGGAATGTAGGTGGGCAACATGAGGGATCATTGTGGTGACAGATATATTTGGTATCTTGACTGTATCAATATGATGGTTGTGATGCTGTTCTACAGTTTTGCAATAAGTTACCCGAGGGGGAAAATGAGTAAAGGGTATATCAGATCTCTCTGTATTACAACTGCATGTGAACCTACAAATTATCTCAAAACAAAAAAATTAATTTAAAAAAGGCCATTTGACACAAGTCAATATGATGGGTTCAAATCCTGGGTCTGCCACTTATTAACTTTGAAAACTGGAAAAATTAACACCTCTGTGTCTGTTTCTTCATCAATAAAATAGAGGTAATAGGGCTGGGTGTGGTGGCTCACGCCTGTAATCCTAGCACTCTGGGAGGCCAAGGCAGGAGGATCACTTGAGGTAGGAGTTCGAGACCAGCCTGAGGAAGAGTGAGACTTGTCTCTACTAAAAATAGAAAAATTAACCAGGTGTGGTGGTATGTGCCTGTAATCCCAGCTACTCGGGAGGCTGAGGCAGGAGTTTGAGGTTGCAGTGAGCTAGGCTGATACCACGGTACTCTAGCCCAGGCAACACAGTGAAACTTCATCTCAAAAAACAAACAAGCAAAACAAACAAAAATCATGTTATGAAACAGGAGATATAGTATGATGCAATTATATAAAAACTCAAAGAGACACATGCACATAAAATGAACATGTGCAGTAGGATTATGGGTGATTTTAATATTCTCTATATTTTTCTATATTTCTCCAAAAATAAAAACAATAAATTATATTTGCAAACAAGAAGAGGGATTTCTATCTCTGGCAGTAAAGCTAAGTAGGTACCCTAACACAACCCTTTTGCTGAAAACAACAACAAATGCTGGGTTAAAACAAAAAGAAATCAAAAAAATCTTTTTTTGAAATATATTGCTGGGTTGACACAGAATACTCAGAAAGGTAAAACAAAGTAAAAATGGAAATCTAGGGAGGTAAACACTCAAATGTCCTTCCTTCTGAGGGATATTATGCCAAGCCCCGTGAACTGAACTTCCATTTTCATAGCCATGTACACAACTGGCAGTGGTGTGCTGGAGCTTGCTAGAGAAAGCTAAGTGTACATATCTTTTCCCAACTTCATGTTTAGTAACTTCAGATTGGTAACTTGAATTCAATCATAGTGTGAAACTGAAAAATATGACAAATCAGGACTTTTCCCCTCCAGAGAGCCAGTTTTCAAATATTTACCAGAACACTACTGAGCTCAAGGTTTAGGAGATAAATCCTAGGTATATTGAAGATAGGAAGTCTAATTAGACTCTCCACATAAAGTTGAGAATCTAAAGAGCTACATACTAAGTGTTAAGAGTTAAATAGAATTAGGCCTACCCCACCAAAGGAATGAGCGGAAAATCAGACTGTTTTGAACTTAATGTTGGGTGGAGGTAAAAATATCTTCCCTGAAAATTTAACCACAAAGTTTATGGATCTGGAACTCATGTTACCTATACAGCCCACAAAACTTTAAGCTCAAAATTTATCTGAATGTGTTCCCAGGTTGACAGTATCCCCAGGATTTTGGCAGATTCAAATGTAAATACTCTCTTTGAGAACATATCTTCATCTCAGCCTCTGAAATTACCACAAATAATGAATACAAGCTAGCACACAGGAAAAAAAGGTAGTTTGAGTAAGAGCCAGTGGAAGTAACAGACAGCAAAATCAGAACTGCAAAAAAGTTAAATATTAAGCTAGGTACAAAATAGAAATAAGTTTAATATATTTAAAGAAATAAAAAAGAAGAGTGTAAATATGAGAATGAAGTGAGAGTATCAAAATGATGAAATAAACTGATTTGAGAAAGAAATGAAAATGCAAAGAATGAATATGAAAATTCCATAGACAGGTAAAACAGAATATTAGACACTGCTGAAGACACAATTTGAAAAATCACAAGATAGATCTAAAGAAATTACCCAGAACATAGCAAAAAAGACAAAGAGAAGGAAACTATGTAACAGGTTAAGAGATGTGACAGAACAATTAGGGATCCAAATGTGATTAAGCTATAAAGAAAAGCATGGGAATAAGAATCATAAAATTCAGGATAAGAGTTACCTTTTGGTGGAGAGAGGCAGGAGATAAAGAGTGATACATAGAGATTCAAAGATTCTGGTAATATTTTATTTCTTTAGATGGGTGGTAGGTACACAGATATTCTCTGTGTTTTTTAAGTTTTTTATTTGCGAATAATTTTAGATATATAAAAGAACTGCAAGTATGACATACAGCATTCCCATGTACCCTTCATCCAGTTGGTCCTAATGTTAATATCTTAATATCTTACATTATCATGGTACATTTGTCAAGAAACCATTGTGGTGCATTACTATTAACTAAAGTCAAGACTTTATTTAGATTTTGCCACTTTTTACACTAATACTCTTTTTCTATTCTGGATTCAATCCAGGAAACCACATCATATTTAGCTGTCATGTCTCTGTAGTCTCCTGTTAGTGACTAGTTCTTAGTCTTTCCTCATTTTTCATGACCCTGACAGTTTTGAGGAGTACTATTAAGGTACTTTGTAGAATGTTTATCAGTGTGGATTTCTCTGATCTTTTCCTCATGACCACATTGAAGCTATAGGTTTGGAGGAAGAATGTTAGAGAGGTGCAGTTTCCTCTTCTTCATAACAACATGACTTCTCACTGGTGATGTTAACCTCGATCACTTGGTTAATTAACATAGTCATTTGCCAGGTTTCTCCAACGGAAATAAAGTTAGCATTTTTCCCTTTTCCAAATTCAATTTTTTGGATGTGACTCACTCTCAGGGGAAGGGAAGTATGATCTACCTTCTGGAGGGGGAAATATGTTATTTAAAATTCTTCTGTAGGCCAGGGCTGATGATAGGAGAAAAAAGAAAAAGAAAAAAATAAAATAAAAGTTTTCCGTAAAGATTATTATTTCTTCTCTCCATTTATTTGTTTATACAATTTATATAGCTATGAACTCATGTATATTTATCTTATAACTTGAGTCTTAATCCAATGCTACATGTTTTATTCTGTTGTTCAAATTACTGCTTTGGCTACTGGAAGCTCTTTCAAGTTGGCTCCTGTGTCCCTTTTGGCATGCTCTATCTTTATTCTTTTTTAAGTACTCCCTTGCCTTCTGGCACTACAAGATATTCCATGCTCATGTTGTATTTTCCTTGATGCAGTCATTTTTTCCAAGGAGCCCTGGATCCTTTTATTGAAGAATGGGATTACAAACCTGGATGATAGATCTGGGTGTCGGGTGTGTTGAGTGTTGGGTGTGTTTATTCCTACTGAAGAAGTATCACTGCTTCTCAGCCCTCACAGTGGACAGAGCTATACTGATGTATATCAATCCATGCATATATACATATCTGTATTTCTGTACCTATCCATCTACATATATTAAGTTAAACATGAGTTCATACTTATATCTCCAACTCTAATCCAGTACTACAGGGTTCATTCTAGCTCTCCCCTCTTGCATATTTTGTTTATCTGCAACATCCCTTTTTAACAGTAAGAAACTTGGCTTCCACCATCCATTATCTATATACTTACTTGTTCAATCCCAGTATATATGCAAAGTGGATTCAGAATTGTTAACCTATACCCCTATCAGAAACAAATTTACCAACTATTAATAGAATACAGTGTTTCTATAGTGTACCTTTGTCTTTAGCTTTACATTTTCCAGTCAAAACACCATTTTCCAAAGTTACGTAGGTGAGCTCCTTTTCCCTCACCCATTTGTTGGTTATGTCATACATTTGTAAAACAATTAGATTCATTTGTCACAGTCTGCATTCTATCCTGAAATTCCCAACATTAAGAAAAAAAATGCATACATTAAAATTAATCCCTTGTGATATACAATTCTATGGTCTTTAAAAAATGCATAGAACCATGTATCCACCACTGTAGTACCATATAGCATAGTACCACCACCCTAAAAATTGCCCTTTGTGTAACCTTTGTAGTCAACTACTTCCTTTCCCCATCATTTGTTAATTTCAATATCTTAAATGATTCATAAATCAGAGTGTAAAAATTAAATATCATGATTCTTCACAGAATAAAACCTAAAATTGTAACGAGAGTTATTGCTTAAAAGTTAAATGGTAGGAAGAGTTACTGCTTAAAATTTATTAGCACTGAGGGCTTATAATATACCAATTTAGCATTCTAGACAGGAGAACAAACATTTACATTCCTTAATTACCTTTTCCATGGTGCTATTCTACAACATGCGAAATTGTAAGATCAACTTTGACACTGCTCATGGTACACAGATTTGGATTCTAGTCCTAAGTTATTTTCTGCATTTATAAAATATTTACCAAGGATGGAACCTATAAGCTTTGCTCACACAAGGGACTGGGATTACATTTTTAATTGTTTACTAGAGAAGTATTAAAAACAAAACTATACTCTAGTAATAAAAAACTAGAAAACTACCTTAGAGGCTATTCAATTTACTATATCAATTATCAGGTCTTAATAGATGTGCTATGATAGCTACACAGTTTCACAGATCTAAAGCATTCAATTTCAGAAGAATAGCTCAAGTAGAGTAACAGATAAGAGAAAACAATAAAAAACATTCATTTGGGTTGCTTATTTGCATTCCCCCTCTTCCCTCCCCCAATCCCACCAATCAAAAGTGTATGAAAGGCCAGGCGCAGTGGCTCAC
>CAUYRB010045202.1:0-11983 GCA_963574695.1 Propithecus perrieri
TAAGGCTACATAATATTTCATTGACTAGATAATTTTGTTTATCTATTTATCTGTGGGCGGACTAGTTAATTGTCTTTTTTTTTTTTTTTTTTCTGAGACAGAGTCTCACTCTGTTGCCCGGGCTAGAGTGCCGTGGCATCAACCTAGCTCACAGCAACCTCCAACTCCCGGGCTCAAGCGATCCTCCTGCCTCAGCCTCCCGAGTAGCTGGGACTACAGGCATGCGCCACCATGCCCGGCTAATTTTTTCTATGTATTTTTAGTTGTCCGATTAATTTCTTTCTAATTTTTAGTAGAGACGGGGTCTCGTTTTTGCTTAGGCTGGTTTCAAACTCCTGAGCTCAAACAATCCGCCTGCCTCGGCCTCCCAGAGAGCTAGGATTACAGGCGTGAGCCACCGCGCCCGGCCTGTTCTTTTCTTTTTAAAAAAGTTAATTTTTAATTTTAGAGCAGTTTTAGATTTACAGAACTATTTCAGATACTGCAGAGAGGTCTTCTATACCCTTCATCTAGTTTCCTGTATTATTGTCTTATATTAGTATGGTACATTTGTCTTGATTAATGAACTAATATTCATATATTATTATTAACTGAAAACCATAGTTTATTCACGTTTTCTCAGTTGTTCCCTAGTGTCCTTTTTTGTTCTAAGATTCCATCCAGGATACACGTTACATTTAGTAGTAACGTCTCTTTAGGCTTCTCTTGCTTGTGACGGTTACTCAGATTTTCCTTGTTTTTGAAGACCTTTACAGTTTTGAGAATTAATGGTTAGGTATTTTGTAGAATGTTCCCTAATTGGGATTCGTCTGATGTTTTCTTAGTGATCAGACTTGGGTAATGTGTTTTTGAGAGGAATACCACAGAGGTAAAGTGCCATTGTCATCACATCATATTAAAGGTTGTGTACTATCAATACGACTTATCATTTTTAACTCTGATCACTTGGCTTGAAGTAGTGTTTGTCAGAGTTCTCCACTATAATATTACTCTTTTTTTTCTCCCTTTCCATACTGAATATTTTGGAAGAAATTAACTATATGTAGCCCACACTTAAGGAATGGGAAGTTATGTTTCAATTCCTTAAAGGGGGAGTAAATGCATAATTTATTTAGAATTCATTCATTGTTTATTAATTTTCTTAATCATGTACTTATGTCAGTATGGATTAATGGATAGTCATTTTATACTTTGAGTTGTAATTCATTACTACTTTCTTTTATCTTGTTGCTCAAATTGTTCCAGCTTCAACCATTGGGAGCTCTTTCAGTTGACACCTGTGTCCCTTTGACATACTACATTCATTGTAGAGTATTCTGGTTTTGGTTTTGTTTTTTGAGCATTTTCTTACTTTCTGGCACTACAAGATGCTCCAGGCTCATCTTGTATATTTCTTGCCCCAGTCCAGAATCAGCTATTTCTCTAAGAGACCTTGGTTCATTTTATTAAAAAATAATACTAGAATGAGTATCTGGGTGCTTGATGTGTTCATTTCTACTAGGTTGTCATTCTTTCTAGGTCCTATCAGTTGACAGAGCAAGGAGATAAATGCATGTATACTAACTTGTATATATGCACATATTTATAAATATATATACATATATATCTATATAACCATCTGTATCTATAATTAATCTAAGGATTCATTCATACTGATGTCTCCAACTCTAATCCATTACGACTGCCATTACCTCTTAGATTATTCAACCTAGCCTCTTCCCCTTGCTTATCTGAAACCTCCCATTCTAAGAGTGAGAATCCTGACTCCCACTATCTGCCATGCATTTACTTAGTTATTCAATTCCAGTATACATGTATGGTAGTTTCAGAATTGTTAACCTGTAACCCTGTGGAAAGAACTTTATTAACGAGAGTACGGTGCTTATTTATAGTTCCTTTTGACTTTATCCTTACAGATTCCATTCCATTCATTTTCAAATTACTCAGGTCAGCACCTTGTTCCTCAGCTTCCTTCAGTGAAGGTATTTCAGACATTTGTAACACATTTAATACTTTTACATTGTTTTGTCACATTCTGCATTCTGTCCTGGGATTGCCTGACCTTCTAAATTATTTTTTAAATATTTGCATTCAGGTTTACTCTTTGTGCTATAAAGTTCTATAGATTTTCACAAATGCTTAATGTTTTGTGTTCACCATTACACAACGGAATAAATAGTTTCACTGCCCCACACAATCTCCTGTGCTTCACTTACTCAATTTCCCCCAGGCCTGAACCCTTGGAAACTACTGATTTGTTTAATGGCTTTATAGTTTTGCCTTTCCAGAATGCCATATAATTAGTATTATATATCATGTAGCTTTTTCAGACTGGTTTTATTCACTTAGTAATATGCATTTAAGATTCATCCATGTCTTTTTGTAGCTTGTTAGCTTTTTCTTTTTATCACTGAATAATATTCCATTATATGGATGTACCACAATTTGTTTTTCCATTCACCAAGATGAAGGGACATCTTTGGTTGCTTTCAGTTTTTGGAAAAAAGGCTGTATGTCCACACAAAAACCTACATGAGAGTAAGTTTTCAAATCAGTTGGGTAAATATCTAGGAGTATAATTGCTGAATTGTATAGTGTATTAGTTTCCTAGGGCTGCCATACGAAAGTACCCCAAACTGAGTGGCATAAAATAATAGAAGTATTTTCTCTCATAGCTGAAGGCTAGAAGTCTAAAACAGGTATCAGCAGTTTCTTCTGAGGTCTCTGAGGGATAATCTTTTCCATGCATCTCTCCTAGTTTTCAGTAAACACCAACAATCCTTGGCATTCTTTGGCTTGCAGATACATCATTTCATTTTCTGCCTCCATCTTCACATGGTGTTCGCCCTGTGTGTTCGTCTATATCTCTTATAAGGACACTAGTCAGATTGGGTTAAGGGCTCACCCTACTCTAGTATGACCTAATCTTAACTATTTACATCTGCAATGAACTTATTTCCAAATAAGGTCATATCCTGAAGTAGAGGAGTTTAGAAGTTTAATATATCTTTTGGGGAGGGGGTTACCAAATTCAACCCATAACATATAGTAAGACTATATTTATTTTTGTCAGAAACTATCAAACTGTCTTTAATATTGTCTGTACCATCTTGCATTTCCACTAGCATTGAATGAGAATTCCTTTTGCTCCACATCATCACTAGCAGTTAGTACTGTCATTTTCTTTCAGCCATTCTAATGGGTGTGTAGTGGTAACTTGTTTTAATTTGCAATTCTCTATTAACCTATGATGTTAGAGCATCTTTTCATATGTTTATCTACCATCTGTATGTCTTCTGTGGTGAGGTCTCTGTTCAGATCTTTTGCCTTTTTTTTTTTTTTTTTTAAGACACAGGGTCTCTCTCACTCTGTTGCCCAGACTGGAGTGCAGTGGTACAATCACAGCTCACTGAAGCCTTGAACTCCTGGGCTCAAACAATCCTCCTGCCTCAGCCTCCCAAGTAGCTAAGACTACAGGTATGTACTGCCATGCCTAACTAATTTTTTTTTTTATTTTTTGTAGAGATGGGGGTCTCACTATGTTACCCAGGCTGGTCTTGAACTCCTGGCCTCAAGCAGTCCTCCTGCCTTGGCATCCCAGAGTGTTGGGACTATGAGCTACCACACCTGGCCTGCCCATTTTTTCATTGGGTTGTTTTGTTTCTTTTTTATTGGTGAGTTTTAAGAATTCTTTGTATGTTTTAGGTACAAATCCTTTATTAGATACGTGTTTTGTAGATATTTTCTCCCAGTCTGTGGCTTGTCTTTTCATTCTCTTAACAGTGTCTTTCACAGGGCATAAGTTTTAATTTTAATGAAGTTCAGCTTATAAATTTTTTTTCTTTCATTGATTGTCCTTTTGGTCTTGTATCTTACCTGGATTTTCTTCTGTATTATCTTCTGAGAGTTTTATATTGTGCATTTTACATTTAGGTCTATGATCCATTTTGAGTTAATATTTGTGAAAGTGTAAGGTGCATGTCTAGATAAATTTTTTGCAGGTATATGTCCATTATTCTAGCACCATTTGTTGAAAATATTATCCTTTTTCCATTGGATTACCTTTCTTCCTTCATCAGAGATCGGTTTCTGGGCTCTCTCTTCTATTCTGTTGATCTATGTCTATTCTTTTGCCATGACCAGACCGTCTAGATTACTACGGCCTTACATTAAGTCTGGAAATTGGGTAATGTGAGTCCTTCAATTTTGTTCTTCTTCTTCAGTACTGTTGGCTATTCTGGGTCCTTTACCTTCATCTATAAACTTTAGAATCAGTTTATCAATCTCTACAAAATAGCTTGGTGGGATTTTTGACTGGGATTGCATTGGAAATAATTGAAATCCTAACAATATTTAGTCTTTGGTCCATGAGTACTGAATGTCTCTCCATTTATTTAGAACTTCTTTGATTTTTTTTTTTTTATCGATAGTTTTCCTCATACATGTCTTGAATATGTATTGTTAGATTTATACCTAAATATTTCATTTAGGAGGATGCTATTATAATTTTTTTTTAATTTTCAAATTAAAGTATACCTAGTATATAGGAAAGAAATTAAGTTTCATATATTATTAGCTTTGTATTCTGTGACCTTGCTATATTCACGTATTGGTTCCAGGAGTTTTTCTGTAGATTCTTGAGATTATCTACATGGGGATTGTCTACATAGGCAATCATGTCATCTGTGAATAGAAATAGTTTCATTTCTTGCTCTATAATCTGTATACCTTTTATTTCCTTTTTTTGTCTTGTTGTACTATCCAGGTCTTCCAGTACAATGTTACAGACGAGTGGTGAGAGAGGACATCTTTGCCTTGTTCCCAGACTTAGGGGGAAAGCATTTGGTTTCTTACCACTAAGCATGATGTTAGTTGTAGGTTTTTTATAGATGCTCTTTATCAAATTGAGGAACTTCTCCTCTATTCCTAGTTTTCTGAGAGTTTTGATTATGAATGAGTATTAGATTTTATCAAATGCTTTTTCTTCATCAAGTCATATGATCATATGATTTTTTTCTTCTTTAATCTGTTAATGTGGTAGATCATATTTATTTACATTCAAATGTTGAACCAGCCTGCATACGTAGAATAAATCCCACATGGTTGTGGGGCATAATTCTCTTCGTACATTGTTGAATTCAATTTGCTGGTATCCTGTTGAGGATTTTTTTGTATCTGTATTCATGAGAGATTGGTCTGTTGTTTTCTTTTCTTATAATGTCTTTGTCTGATTTTGGTGTTAACGTAATGCTGGCTTCATAGAATGAGTTAGGAAGTATTCCCTCTGTTTTCTAAGGGCCAGAGCTGAATCAAATGGAAATAGCCACTACATGCTGCCACTAGAATTATTAATATATTCCTAAGATCTACATTTCTCCCTGTTGTCTATAGAGTAAAACACTTCACAAGCCGACCACTGCCCGTTTCTTCCATTTTCTTCTTCTGCTATTCTCTGGTAGAAGTTATTGTGACACTTCCATCTCTTTATTTATTGTAACCTCTACCAATTATTTTCAACATCGAATTGGATAAGTTAATTATTAATAATGTCTCTGAGCCTTAGTTATCTTGTGTTTAAAGTAGGCAATAATAATAATACTTTTCCCATGAGATTACTTATGTAAGGCACAGGAGGAATATATCTCAGATACCCAACATAATAGTTTTCTTTCCTTTTTCTTCTGTTTTCAAACACTGTGACTTTTTATGCTTTGCAATTTCTACATATTTCTTTTTCTGATGAATTCTTTTCCTTCTGTATCTGATCCTTTCCTCAAGTCTATCTAAAAAGTCATGATGCAAAACCTTTTTCAGCTTTCACCACCTCTGTCTCACCATCCCTAGTTGCCTTTTCGCATCTCTGTGCTCTCACTTCTGCTGTAGTTTGAATCATGTTCTACTGTACTTCTCTGGTTGTCTACACAGATTGGCACTCCTAGAGTTGGAGCCATGTGTACCTAGCATAGTGTCTGAGGGTGGAAGAGTAGATTTCCACTTAATGCCCCCGAAAGAATGAATGAAAGGAATGAGAAAAAAAAAGAGAACTCCTTTTGTCTTATTAATTTGTTGTTATTGTTGACTTAAGACCATTTGAGCTAGTCAAGAAAGATCTCTTCACTTGGACTTGCCTATCAGTCACCTGTGCTTTAAATCAGGTTCATGCTTATTACCACCCATCTCTAATTATTCTAGGCATAGAGGTAATGGAAAAAAGATTCCTTGAAGTGGGTTTTGGGGTTTGGGATTGTCTTAGTCCCCTCAGACTGCTATAACAAAAATACCGTAGACTGGGTGGCTTAAACAATAAACATTTATTTCTTACAGTTCTGGAGGATGGGAAATCTAAGATCAAGGCACTAGAAGATTCAGTGTCTGGTGGGGGCCACTTCCTGCTTCATAAACAGCCATCTTTTTGAGCTGTCCTCACATGGCAGATGCAGTGAGAAAGCTCTTTGAGTTCTCTTTGAAAAGGACACTAATCCCATTCATGAGGGCCTCACCCCCATTACCTGATCACCTCCTAAATCCTATACCTCCTAATACTATCACATTGGGGGTTAGGATTTTAACATATGAATTTGGCGGGGACAAAATCATTCAGTTCATGACAGGAATCTTTTAAAAAACTTTATTGAAATGTCTGGTATAGAGTCTTCCTTGTTTCCTAAGTAAGTTCAAGTCATCCCTCAGTCTGAAAATTTTTATCTTGAACACTAGCAAAGTACAAATGCAATTGATTGCATTTTCAATTTTAAAGGAGTCTACCCTGATTTCTTTGGAGGCTAATGTAATTTTGTTCAGGGCTCCTGCTGTTTTGCACAGCTGGGTTATTGCAATGTTCTCTCATAGTCTTGGACAAAATTCAAAATGAAAAGCGGAGGTGGCAGTGATGGTGAGTTAAACCCTACCCAGATGGAGTCAGACACAAAGCATCCTCCCTAGACTATCATGTTTACAATTCACATAAGCATTTGAAAGGCACAAAGCACTAATAGCATTATCTCACCCTAAGCACTGTTATTATACATTAACACTTCTGAGTGCATTGTAAGGAGGATGTTCAAACATTCCTACCTCACCAGTTTTTATTAAATGGGATGTCCTTAATGAATAGAAATTGTTTTAAAATGGAAGGAATGGTTAAAATTAAATATCATGCCACAGTCTGCTTTTCCTTTTTGAGTAATGGGCTTAAATTTCCAGAGAACATAAAAACCCAAAGGGGCCAATACAGCTTTCCACAGCTGCATAATTGTGATTATACATAAAGACTGCAGACATTTTATATAGAGCAGCTAGGGATTGCTATCAATACAGGCCTTACTTATTTACACTAAAACATGTTAAAACCATTTTTTCCTTTGTCCATTGATTAATCTACCTTTTACTCTTATATTCAATGAATAAATATTATTGAGTCTTCTATTTGATAAGTTCTTAGAAATATGGATTAAAAAACACATCCTCTTTCTAATCAAGTAAGAAGGGGTGGAGGTGTATCTCTTTTTGTGGTATCTATAAAATGTAGGTACTAGGAATGTTAGGAGTAAAGTCTACAGTGTAAATTCTATGGTGCTATTGTGGAAGGAACCATTAATTCCAGCTTGATTAAGTCAGAAGGCTTTGTGGAGGGGGTGCACTGGAGGTGGGCCTTGTAAAAGAAGTAAGTAGGAAACCAGCACTAAGAAAAGGAAAATTGAGTTCATTGATGAGGCAATGCTCAATTGTTTGCAGGCCCTATTTCACAGAGCTGTCTGTCACAGAACTGAGGTTGAGACCAGGGATATGGGCAGCTGTGAGGTTCCCATTTAACATCAGCCATAGTGGCCTTACTTTTTCTGCTTTACAAATGTTGAGTTTCTGTATAATATTTTATTGGAAAAAAATTTACATTGCTTTAGAAAGTTTTAAGAGCAGCTTTTCTAGATTCTTAGCTTCATTGTGTCCTCTTTTTGTTATATTACAGTGAGGTGAAGTATATTGCTCTTAACCTTTATCTAATTTTACTTATCATTGGTCCAGAAGTTTTCAGTAAAATGATTCACTCTTTGGCATTCTCTGCAAGTTCTAATCTTCTCATATTCCTTCATCCTCTTTAAAGTTAATTTAGAAGGTTAAAGTAGAATATGTTTTTTAATAATGGCAATGTTTTACTGTTGCTTTGACATTTTATATATTTAAGGCTGTAAGAAACAAGATATTTCTAGAGAGTCAAAGTTTTTAAGGCAGCCAAGTATTAAAAATTTTTTTACCATAACAATTTTGAAAGGGAGATTTTTTTCAAATGTTTTCTATATATTTCTGCTTCTTTAAGAATTGTACACTGAATATAATTTAACCTTTTTTGTTACTCAAGGTTATCAAGTACTGAGACAAATTAGGCCTTTTACTTAATCTCTTAAACTGTTTTCAGTTTTGCGTCTGCTCCTTATTCGTTTTTGCTACTCCAAAGCCTTTTTCTTTTCTGTCCTAAGTGAGTTTCTAAGCAAAATAAAATGACTCTTTATCTATTTTTATTAATATTGGTTGCTGAACAGAAAGAAATAAAAATCACTGGATCTCGAGAAGGGGTGAGGGGGGAGGAAGCGAGAGGTAAAAACCTACCTAACAGATACAATGAACACTATTCTTGTGATGGGCACACTTATAACCCTGACTAAAGCATTCTAAAATCTGTCTATATAACAAAAACATTTGTATCCTCTTAATATTTAGAAATAAAAAAAATTTAAAAAATATTGGTCCTGAGTTTATTAAGGATAAATGATATTAAAAAGATAAATGAATAAATGCTGTCTGCTGGATTTTCCTGTCACTTTTCAATACATTTTTATTTGAAATCCATATTTTAGGTTATTTTATAATATATCATTAATTCATAGATTAATTTAGCTACCTTTTTTATTCCAACATTGATTCTAGCATTTATTACCTTTTTATACCTTTTACTTTTAAACACTTTCATAATATTTTGCTATTTTCTGTAACTTATCAGTTTGTGATGTAGTGTTAAGTATAAGTTTAATTAACTATTATCACTACTCTAAATGTCACTTCAGTAAAATAAAATCAAGCCCAGATTAGGTCTTAACGTATGCATTTTCCTATAAAAATTAACTTTTATTATTTGTTGTTTATAGTCATTAATACTTTGTAAGTAACATTTATTTTGAATCTTAGCCCAATTTGAAATTTATTTCCCAGGAAGATATTTTCAGATAACATTTGCATTAAATTTTCTGAAGCTCAGATGTATCACATTTTCTCTAGTCCACTGGTTCCACAAAACCAGAATCTATTTTTTATTTCAACATGGACAATATTAGGTCATTAAGTATGAAATGTCCGATTCCCTTAAGGCCTGTTTAACAATTGATATTTCTGACATTTCACTCAGACACTTCTTGTTTTATTTTTATTGTGAGGGTACATCCTCTTTCAAATGCACGATTTGGCTTGTGATTATCTTTCAAAATTTTTTTAGAGCAATTTTTGTGAAACTGTGGGTAAGTCAAAAATTCGTGTTATTTTTGAATATGGGTTCTGTTGTGGAACCAATGCAGTACAGACAGCTTGAAATATCAACACAGTGTTTGAGGAAGATGTGGCTAATGGACGCATAATACTCGATGGTTTGAGAAATTCCACTCTGGTGATTTTTATCTTGAAAATGAGCCACGTGGGTGACTTGATACCAAGGTGGATCATGATTAGCTGAAAGCTGTAGTGGAAACAAATCCATCTCAACCTACACATGAATTAGTAGCAAGGTTTGCTGTTACTATTCCAACAATATTGGACCATTTCCTGACTTGGGTGGGGCAAAGGCAATGTATGTAACCTAAACATTTGTAATCCTGTAATATGCTGAAATGAGAAAGAACGAGAGAGAGAGAGATAGAGAGAGAAAGAAAGAAAGAAAGATGACAGTCAACAGAAATATCTAACATAAAAATGGTTAATTCATTCAATATCTATTTCATGCAAGGTTTGTGGTATTAAAAACAATGATTAAAAAGATTATATAACATCTTAGATGTCTGTTCATTTTATATTATTACAGGAGTAGATGGGTTGCAAAAAAAAATATTGGATCATTTGAGACAAATCATCAAGGTAAAGAAGCTGGATAGATGGGGTTCCACATGAATTAAACGAGCGTCAGAAGAGAAATTGTCTCGAAGCTTGCCTTTCTTTGCTGTCACAACATAAGGGCAAGCCATTTCTACACCATATTGTTAAGCGTGATGAAAAATGTATTCTTTTTGACGATTGCAAGTGTTCGGCACAGTGGTTGGATAAAGATGAAGTGCCAAAACACAGTCTGAAACCAAATATTCATCCAAAAAAGCCAATAGTGTCTGTTTGGTGGTCCAGCACTGGTATTATCCACTACAGCTTTGTGAAACCTGGTCAATCCATTACAGCGATGTCTGCTGCAACCAATTGAACAAAATGATGAGAGTGTTTGCAATTAAGCAGCCGAGACTGGTCAATAGAGACAGGCTAATCCTGTCTCTGTTGCAATCCACTGCAAGACAATGCTCGACCACATGTCACACGAACGACACTGCTCAAACTACAGAGGTTGGACTTGGAAACTCTCTGTCACCCACCATATTCACTAGACCTTGCACCAACTGACTACCACTTCTTCCCGGCTTTGGACCACTTCTCACAAGGAACAATATTCAATTCTAAACAAGCTGTAGAAAATACCTTTGGTGATTTCCTCGCCACTTGCTCTTCAGGCTTCTTTGCTGCTGGCATAAACAAGCTACCATTAAGATGGCAAAATTGTGTTGATAGTTTAGGCGCATAGTTTGATTACTTGTTTGAGATATAATAAACAACACTTTTGATTCAAAATTGGACATTTCATATTTAATGACCTAATAATAAATGAGGAATGTAGCTAGCATATGATGATGACGTTATCATAATTTTGACATATCTCATTTCTTTTTATAGATTAAAATCGAATTCCTTAAGTAATAATTGATGAACTATACACTTTTAAGCCTATTCTCCACATAGATTCATTTAAGAAATTTGGAGCCATTATTAATTCTACTAAAAGACAAAGGAAGAGAAAGAACAGGGAAGTTATGCAATGATATATTTAGTTATATTGGGAAAACAAGAGGCATACCTATCCAATAAGAATGTCACAAACCAAATATATTTCACCCTGTATAATAAAGCCCTGGAGTTCATAGTGACATTTCATGGTAGAAAAAATTATCTGTTGGTGTGTTTAATACAGAAGCAACCTATACAAATCCTACTCTAGAGAAGAAAACTACATAGTTTAGACCCAGGAAAATCTACCTTGATATGAGGAGGTTGCTTTTTAGACAAAAACTCATCTCTGGAAATATTCTGTAAACATATAAAATTAATTTTTAAGTAATAAGTACTTTAAAAGAATGGATGGATTTCTCTTCCTTATTCCTTAATAGTCCTGGTTCTTTCTTTATTGCCTAAGCCAATTTAAACAGCAAATTTTATTTTTATAACATTCCATATATTTTTCATAGAATAACAAATTGATTTTGCAGCCTCACTTGATTCACATTCTTGTTTCCATTTCTGTATATATTAATATTAATAATATTCCAGCCTAATCTCAGGCTTTGGTGGCCTTTCTTAATTTTTATTTATTTTCTTTTTTAGAGACAGTGTCTTGCTCCGTCTCTGAGGCTGGAGTGCAGTGACATGATCATAGTTCACTGCAGCCTCAAATTCCTAGCTCAAGCCATCCTCCTGCCATAGCGTCCTGAGTAGCTAGGACTACAAGTGTATGCCACCATGCCCAGCTAATTTTTTTCTGTTTTAGAGCCAGGCTCTTACTATATTGTCCAGGTTAGTCTCAAACTCCTGGGCTAAAGCGATCCTCCTGCCTTAGCCTCCCAAAGCACTAGGGTTACAGGCATGAACCACCATGCCTGGCCTGTTTTAACCTGTGAAGGCTATCTACCCA
>CAUYRB010045203.1:0-14062 GCA_963574695.1 Propithecus perrieri
GTGCCGTGGCGTCATCCTAGCTCACGGCAACCTCAAACTCCTGGGCTCAAGCGATCCTCCTGCCTCAGCCTCCCGAGTAGCTGGGACTACAGGCACGCGCCACCATGCCCGGCTAATTTTTTCTATATATTTTTAGTTGTCCAGATCATTTCTTTCTATTTTTTAGTGGAAACGGGGTCTCGCTCTTGCTCAGGCTGGTCTCGAACTCCTGACCTTGAGCGATCCGCCCGCCTCGGCCTCCCAGAGAGCTAGGATTACAGGCGTGAGCCACCGCGCCCGGCCCCATTTGGGGTCTTAATTTGTATTTCTGAGTCTCTGTTTTGCCTGTTTGGCCCTTTATCAGCCCCTTCCCTGAGGGACTGGACCACGTCGACCGAGCCCTCCCGATTCTCAATATGCGTCCTGGGCCAGAACCTGCCTAACAGTGGGCCGAAGACCTGACGGGTCCGAACGCTGCCCAAGGCAGGGCCCCAGGCACAGGCCAAGGCGCCTGCTCCAGGGGTGATTCCCGCCGCTCCCGCAGCAGAGGGCACCGGCTCCCAGCCCCCGGGCCCTGCCCTCCAGGCCGGCTGGCCACCGTGGGCCCCAGGCCGCGGCACCGGGGAGCCCTTTACCTTACCCCCGGCTCCTCTGGTTGAGCTTCTTCAGGAAGACCCTGGTGACCTCGAGGGCCTCCTGCTCGGGAAGCAGCAGGTTCCCAGACGTGTTGCAGTTCAGGTCGATCCAGTCGCTCCTCAGGGCCTGGAAGTCGAGATTCGGGGCGCTGAAGGTCTGGTCCCAGTTCACCACTGGGTCGAACACAGGCACGTACTCAAACACCTCGCTCATATCCTCCTCTTCTTCCTCTTCTTCCCCCTCTTCCTCTCCATCCACGTGTCCTTCCTGGCCTGCGGCTGCCACCACCTCCTCCTCCCGCCGCCACCCCCTCCCGGGGGCCCGGGGCTCCATCCCGTCGCCCCTTCTCTGCTCCGCGATGTACGACTCCACTTGGTTCAGCCACTGCGACTGCTCCAGAGTCTTGGCGAGGCTATCACTGGCCGGCCTGGGCCTCTTCGTCCGAGGCGGGTTCCCTGCCGGGCGCCCGGGAGGCCGCTTGTCAGGATGCGGTGAATCTCGGCTGGGCTCGGGGCTGGCCTTCCTCTTCCTCTCCTCCGGATGCTGGACCGGGACGTCGCTGGTCCCCACTGTGGCGTTCCGCCTGGAAAAGGGCGCCGGCCGGCCCTCCCGAGGCTGAGCCAGCAGTTTCCGCAGGCTCCGGAGGTGGTAGTCAGTGACGTCCTGCCCGGGGGTCGAGGCGGGCATTTGCTTTCCCTCCAGCATCCTGGCGTTCTGGTCGTCGGAGGCAGGGGTCTCCTCCGCCACTTCTCCATACTGGGACTCTTCTAGAAGGCCCGCCTCAAAACCTGTTGTTAATAACAGCCATTCCTCATGTCGGGAGTTGTCAGCCTTTTCCCAACAAGCCATACGAGACAGCCGATGACCATCTGTGTGACGCGCCAAGGGCCAGACGGGACTGAATCGGGCTCTGCCGCTTGCTGTGTGTCCTTGGCAAGGTGCTCAACCTCACTGACCCCAGGACCCTGAGTGGCACAGAGCACAAAGTGCCAACGGGGGCCTGGCACCTGCAGGGGCCCAGCAATGGCCTGGCTGGATCCCTCCGGAAGAAAGGCCCCAGGAAGACGGCGCTTCTCCACAGCAGAACTTCCCGAGCAGCGTGCCAGGCCCAGCAACCCCCTGGGCAGACGGGTCATCTCCTCCCGCACCCCCACTGCCTCCGGCCGGCCCCGGCACACTGCTAAAAATGGTGCCGTTTTCTACACGTGCCTTGACGTGGACAAGGTGGGAGAACTGCTCTCACGTGGGGGTCGGGCGCTGCCTGTCCTTGGACGTGGGGGAGGGGCCATGTGACCTGGATTTTAAGCTCCTCAGGTGCAGGGCTGGCACGTGCGTGCGTGTGCATGTGTGCATGTGTGTGCATGTGCGTGTGCGCATGCGTGTATGTGTGCATGCGTGTATGTGTGCGTGTGCGTGTGCGTGTGTTGCCCCCGTCTGACCGGAAGCCTCAGCCCTCACTCTGTACCTGGCTGCTCCGGGCCCTGCTGCTCAGGCTGGTCGATCTTGATGTACTCCTGGAAGCTGAACCTGCGGGAGGAAGGGGGGTGTGGGCTATGTGGGCTCGGCCCTGGCTCTGCCCAGCAGGAGCAGGAAGTTTCGCCCCAGGCCACGCGGAGGCTGGAGGCGGGTGAGCCTGAGGGCCTGCGCGTCCGTGAAGCGCCCGGGAAGCACAAGGCCTCCCGGGCTGGGAGGGCGCCTGCGGCCACGCCGGTGCGGGCAGCTCTCCCGGCTCCTGCAGAGGCCCTGCAAGGCCGTCATCGTGCCCCACTCAGCGCCGCTCACCTGTCCTGGTCGTAGGCATTTTCCTGGTAGAAGCATTTATTGTGCGTCTCCATGTGGCTCAGGCGGGTGTAGTCATTGGGGTAGACAAAGGACAGATGAATCTGGAAGCAGAGAAAGCAGCAGCAGGAGTGAGAGGGTGGGACCGCGGGAGGAAGCGAGTCGGCGGGTTGAAGCCTGCCCCTGGCTGGGCTCACACAGGGCTCCCAGCGCGCTGCCCTTGGCGGGAGGGGAGGGCAGCTTTGAGCTCCGGTGAAGCATTTGGCTCCGGGACTGGCGGTCCTTTCCACTCGCCGTGCCTGTGCGCTCGCTGACCAGACGCGGCCCAAGCTCCCTGGTCCGCACGGCCTCCTCTCCTGCCCTTGCTGCAGCCAAGACCACGCCCTGCTCCCTCCGCCACCAGCTCCTCCCCGCAACCTCTGAACCCTCACCTGCCACCTGCCGCAGCCGGGACGAGCCCCTCTCATGTCCCTCGCTGCATCCCTCACCCCCTCCATGGCTCGAGGTCACCACCACCGAAGACCCTCTCGCGTGTACCCGCCCACTCTCCGACCCGGCCAAGACGCCTGACCTCCCCGCCTGCCTCCAGCTCTCGCAATCGTGTCCCGCTGTGGACACACAGCTTGGCGCTCGCTCTGCCTCCCCGGTCTCCACGTGGGCTCTGGGTTCTCCACGACTGACCCCCCCACAGTTCGTCTTTCCCCGGCGCCGCGTCCACCCCTCCCACAAACACTGCCGGCGACTGGCTGGTGGGCGTGAGCGGAGCGTACACGCCTCAGCCAGACCGCCGGACGTGCTCCCTGGGGCAGAGCTGGCGTGTGCGTGTGCGTGCGTGGGGGACCCCGAGGCAGACCCGTGTGCGGCCGCTGCTGTCCATCGGGGCGGTCCCTCTGGGAAGGCGGGTTCTCCCGGCCTGGGGCCCTGAGAGGCCGTCCCATCTGTGGGGTGGGATGTGGGCGAGGGGGGCTCAGCCCCGGCACCTCCCAGCGGAGTCTCAGGCGCGGTCCCTCTCCTGCCCCCGCCCCCGCCCGGGCCCAAGACTTACAAACCGGAGTCCCTGGTAGCGCTGCAGGGGGAGCCCCTCCACCAGGTAGCTGGGTTTGTAGGGACAGTCGGGCAGGACGTGGCGGAGACGAGACTTGGGGATCAGAGGTACTGCGGACAGCAAGGGAAGAGGAATGGGGCGGCGAAGTCCCCTTCCCGGAGGAGGCGCCGTCCTGCGGTCACTAGTGGCGGCTGCGGCCAGAGTCGACGCCCACTGGCTGGGGCTGCCCACTCCCCTGGGGCACGGCCGTGCAGGGGGCACCTTGGTGGCAGAGGATCGGGACAGAGTCCCCGCCACAGGCACAGTCGGGACTGTGGGTCACTGCACAGGGTGGTCTCGGTGAGGGCTAGAAACGCCCGAGAGGCCACAAAGGCCCCACCCTGCGCGGCGCCCGTAACTGGGTTTCCTTCCCCGGCCTGGACACCCCTTAGCAGCCGGCGGCCACTTCTGGGGGGCGAGGGCGGAGCGGGAGCTTTATCGTCTGTTAAAGCGTGAACGCTCCCGGGCAGAACAACACATGGAGACTTAGCATCTACGCGTTCCTCTCACTGGACGACCAGAGCTGGAATCCAGCGAGAGACTGTGACGTGTGGCTGCAGGGGACACAGGGACTTCGGGGCCCTGCTTCTGCTTCTCGGATGTTCGCTCTGAAACGGTCTGTGGCATCGCAGAGCTGTGCGCCAGCACTTCTGTGCTCTCCTGCACATGTGCGGCGCTTCACGAGGAACGCGGAAGACCCTGCGGCTTTCTGGAGACCGAGGCGGAGCCCACACGTCCCGAGTCTCCTTCCCCAGCACGACGGGCCTGGCCGTGCCCCGCCCCGGACCGACGCCAGCGCGGGCCCAGGCCTTACCGCGATAGAGGGTGTCCCGCGGGTCTGGCCGCAGCATGTCGGCGGGCGGCTGCTCGTCCCCGGCGAGAGGGTCGGAGGAGCCCGCGTGGCTGGCTGCCGTCTGGGGGACGTGGCCCACCTCGTCCATCCTCAGGACCGTCTCGTCTAGGCCGGAGGAGAACAGAGGAAGCCGTGCGTCCCGCGGCCGCCCAGCCCTCGCCTTTGAGGGGCCGGGAAGAGACGCGGGCGGCTCGTGTCCCAGCGGGCGCGGCGCAGGACGAGTGAGGTCCCTCTCACCGCCGGCCTGCGCCAGCCGTGGCCTCACCTCCCTGTCCCCGTCCGGCCCTCCGCCGGCCATGGCTAGCCCACATCATGATTGTGCGCAAACTGGAAAAAGACAGCTCTTCTTCAAAACGTCTTAGTGTTATCTGACGGAAATTTGTCGTTATGTTTATTTAACAAACAGTAATAAGCCAGGCACTGCAGCTCTCGCAAATATTAACTCGTTTAATCTCCAAAACCACCACACGACTCATGTGCTACGTTGTTCCTACTTTACAGACGAGGAACGCTGCACAGAGAATCTACGTCCTTTGCCCAACGGCACACCACGGACGCAGCAAAGCCGCGTTTGAACCCGGGTGATCGGGTTCCAGCGTCCGGGCGGCACCGCCTCCCAAATGAGCGACCGGCAGTGACTGCCCCCCAGCACCGCCCTGGTGCTTCCATCTCGTCTGCTCGCACCTCCCTCCCCTCTTCCGTCCTTCGCACTCCTCAGCCCCAGAGCTCTTCTTTCTTTTAGTTTTTTAGAGATGGAGGGTCTCACTCTGTCACCCAGGCTCCAACTCCTGGGCTCAAGAGATCCTCCTGCCTCGGCCTCCCAAGTAGCCTCCTCACACATGGGACTACGGGCCTGCCACCCTGCTCAGCTAATTTTAAAATATTTTTTTTTAGAGATGGGGTCTTGCTATGTTGCCCAGGCTGGTCTCAAACTCCTGAGCTCAAGCGATCCTCCCGCCTCGGCCTCCCACAGTGCTGGGATTACAGGCGTGAGCCACCCCGTCTGGCCTCCAGCTTACTCGTTTCTTACCTGAACTTTGCTATGGGCCCCTCTTTTGGTCACGCGCAATCTAAGGATTCCAACTCCCCCTTCTCCCACTGTACCTCCTGCCCTGACCTGTGGGCTGGCGCCTTAGTCACCAGCAACTTCCCCCCGCCACCCTGCACTCCACGCTGCCCCCCTGCCCTCCGAACACACTCTCCCCGCCTCTCCGGCCCCTCCCGCCCTCACCCCTCCCCCAGCCGTCCAGCCACGGACGGGACCGTGTGTGTTCAGTGGGTCTCGGGATAGGAGTCTTGCTGAGGAAGTGACAGGCAACTGAAGGGTGCGTTTACTGCACGTTCGGGCAGGAGAAAAGCCTCCTCCCCCCGGCCACGGCTTTGTAACCACCATGGCCGCCTCATCTGTAAATGGGGGATTGGCCTTAGGACTCACGCAGAGATTTTTAGCCTGGAGTGAGCCTCGTGGTCTCTGGATCCCCTCGAAGCTGCATCCAAAGTGTTGTGTGTGGGTGGACAAGGGCGCTTTTCCGAGGCAAGGGATCAGAGAACTTCTAGCAGGTTCTGGAAGGGGTCACTGACCCCGGAGAGTTTAGGGCCCCGACCCCAAGGTCCCAGCAGGCCCTGCTCCTTGTTCCGGACCCCTTCACGCTCAGGTCCCCAGCACCTTGGGCTTCAGCCTCCTCCCTCCCGCCTCAGCCCTGACCAACCCCCAGGCGGCCCGGCCTCCGCCTGCGGGAGGGGCGGCGCCGGCTCACCTGTGAAGAGGGAGAGTGAAGGGGAGTCGATGACGGCGAACGTGGCTCCGGGCTCGCTCCGTCGCCACTAGGAGAGGAGAGGGTGGCGTTTGAACGGCGTGCGGGGACAGGGCGGGGAGGGCTGGGGCCGGGCCGGGAGGGGCGGGGCGGCCGTGCACTCACCGCGACCTCCACGTGGTCCGTGCCCTCCTCGTTCTGCTTGTGCAGCACCTCGAAGTAGTACCTGCGGGCGGCTGACAGGCTGGCGGGGAGAGGACAGGGAAGGGAGGGCTGCCTCCTGGGTCCTGGGCCCCCCCACGTCCCTTCTCCTCTCCCACCAGCAGAGCCTCCCCTCCGCCTGTCTCCGTGCTCTGAGTGCCTGGAGGTAACTGCCGAGTCAGAGCCCCCGCTCCACCTCTTACTGACCGCGGGCCTTGGTTTTCTCTTCTGTCGGATGGGCGTGAAAATAGCCCTTACTTCACAGGATAACGGGAAGAGCCCGACGGAAGCACAGGAACGGTCAGCCCTGCCAGGGCAGTTGCTGTCTGCCTCATGTCAAATACACACTAACTCGGTAAATCCTCCTGCACGGAGAACACCGGGGCACAGAAGTCTCCGGCAAAAGCGGTGGCGCTGGGATTGGACCCAGGCAGTGTCGCCTCAGAGCCCACGTCATTAGCCGCTGCGCTGAGCTACCTATCGCACGCTCGCCACGGGGGCTGGCACCCCGCAAGCACTCTGCGAGAGAGATGGTCTTCTTTTTAAAATTCTTTTTTACCATTTCTTTAACCTTTTGTCGATACATGATATTTGTATATATTTATGGCGTACATGTGATATCTTGTTACTTTGTTTTTTTTCTTTAGAGACGGGGTCTCACTCTGCCACCCAGGCTGGCGTGCAGTGGTGCGATCATAGCTCACTGTAGCCTTGAACTCCTGGGCTTGAGCGATCCTCCTGCCCCAGCCCACTGGGACTATAGGTGTGCACCACCACGCCCGGCTAATTTTTATATTTTTTGTAGAGATGGGGGGGGGTCTCGATATGTCGCCCAGGCTGGTCTCGAACTCCTGGCCTCAAGCAAGCTTCCTGCCTCCTAAAGTGCTGGGATTACAGGGGAAGCCATGGCTGTGTCCAGCCCACTTCTAGCTATTTTGAAGTATGCAACACGCTAGTAACGGCAGCCACCCTGCTCTGCTGCGGATCATTAGAACTTCCTTCCATCTACCAATATGTCTGCACCTGCTAAGCCACCTGTCTTCCTGCCCCGCCCCCACACACTCCAGACCCTTCCCAGCCTCCGGGGTCACCGACAGGGAGCTGGTGCGGTGCCTGCCCGTGTGTGTGGCCGCCAGGTGGCGCTCGGGGCAGGATTAAGTTCCCTTCTCCAGCGCATTCGGGGGATTCCAGGCTGGAACGGCCTCCCTGTCCCCCAGCCTCCCAAGGGGGCCCTGCAAGGTCATGACAGCCTGGGAACTCCCGGCAGCCCGGGCAGCGCCGCCGGTGGCCAGGCCGTCACAGGCGGGGAGAAGACGGGAAGGGCAAGGAGCGGGAGAAAGGAGACCCGGTTTCCAGCCCTGAGTGTCACACAGCTGTGTGAGTTCAGTGGGTCACACTCTCTGGGCCTGTGTCTCCGTCTGTGGAATGAGGAAGGTGGGCCGGATGGTTTCTCAGCCGGAGACGCTGCCCGCCAGGGCGCGTGGGGCTCGGAAGGTGGGCGGGGAGCGCTGCCGCCGCCGCAGCGCCCGTGTGCCCTGACCCTCCCGCTCACCTCACCGGCCTGGAAATCTGATTCCGAAATTTGCCAAACTCTCCGGGCGCCGTCCACTCCTTTCCAGTCTGGAGTGTGGGCAGGGAGGAGGGAGGAGAAGGAAGGAGGACGGGAAAACAGGAGGAGGGACGGGAGGTGAAGAGTGGGGAGGCAGGAAGGAGGGAGGAAGAGAGGAGGAGGAGGGTGAGAGCAGGAGAGAGAACAGCAGAGTCAGGAGGGGCTGGCTGACCCCTGCAGAGCCGCCACGAAGACCTCAGTGCCACCCCCAGCACCCGGCTGCGGACGGGAGACACAGCAGATGCCCCGGCCGCGTCCCCGCCCAGAGACGACTCTCTGGCCTCTGACTCTGACTCCCTGCACCTCAGTCACCCCCCATAGCTCGGGGTAGGGGCAGGGGAGGCTCTTGGCTGTCACCCTGGAGACTGCCTTCCCCGGGTGTCACACCAGAGACGCTGACAGTGAGGAGTGCCCTGGCGGACGTGGGGGCCTCGCCGTGGCCAGGCTCCCGGAGGGCAGGGGAGGGGAGCGCCGCGGCGAGCCGCGCCCACCTTGCCCACGCTGGCCAGCAGCTGGAGGCCGGAGACCTGGTCGTCGCGGCTCAGCCAGAACTCGGCGTTGTCGTCGGCGGCGATGGCAAACTGGATGGTCCCTGGAGGGGCGGAGTTCCCAGGTGAGAGCTTGGGGCATCGGCACGGCGCAGAGGGTGGAAGCCTCTGGTCATGGCCCGGTGCTGTGGCCGCCCACCCTGCAAAGTGGGGGGTCTCTGCCTCCCGGGAGGCAGCGTGAGGACAGAGGAGATTTGCACGGAGATGAGCCAGTCCCAGACGGTGAGTCTGGGGCGGGGCGGCAGCCGGGGGAAACCGGGTGAGACCGCGCCATGACTCGGCTGCCCCTCTCCTCGAGGGGAGAACTAGCAGGGTCCAGCGCGGGCTCGTCTCTCGCTAAGGCTCGTGTTCTCCCGTCCCCTGCAGAACTGTGGGGCGGGAAGAAGAATGGGGCTTTGGGGCTGGCCTCACCATCGGCGAAAGGGTGCAGGTAGCCAAAGATGCGGAGGCCATAGTTGGTCCATTTGGGGGACACGGCCAGCTTCCTCAGGGTAGTGCGGACCTATGCCAAGAGAGGGGAAGGAAACCGTTACCCAGAAGGGGGAAGAGGAAATCGGTCCACTCGGGACGGGTGGGAAGACCAGGAGGGGACAGAGACAGGGGAGACCAGGGCTGTGGCTTGGCGAATAGAGTGCAGGTTCGATCTCAGCTCCCACTTGACTCTTTGTCCTGGTGACCTTGCACAGTGCACAACCAGCACAACTGTACGTGGTGGCCCTGGGTAAACTATCACTGTATTGCGTACCATGATGGTGAGAGCCCAGAACTGAAATGATGCACAGGATGAAACAAAGAATCCCCGGGAAGGGAACAGGGAGATTTGGGCAGAGGAAGAGCCCACGAGATAAAAGAAAGAACGCGGAGCAGAAGAGAAGTGAGGAGAGATGAGGAAGACAGAGGCAAGGGGAGAGGAGGGGGCAGGGCGGGCGGGTGTGGCGGCCGCAGGCACTCACGTGGGGGTACAGTGGGAAGTGCAGGTTCCTCCTGAGCTGCTGGACGGAGCTGCCGCACCAGTCCTCAAACACGTGCAGGTTGGCCCGGCCCCGGAACTGCGTGGGCAGAGAGCGCGAGTGTGAGCTCCCCACGGCTTGGCGGCAGGGAGAGGGCACCGTGCAGGCACACTCGCTCCCGGAACCCGCAGACGCTCGCCCTGGGGCCTGGGTGCCCTCCCGTGCTGGACGGGCCGGTTTGCATCCGCGGGCAGGGGCCATGGCGAGGATGGCGGATGACAGGAACTGGGAGGAGACGGACTCCCGCTGCCCCCCTAGTAGGAGGAAAGGCCACAGCTGTCCCCGGAGTCTTATCCAGCCCGGGGTTCGGCTTCCAGCTCCCCTGTGGGGAAGCAGCTGGGAGCATCCGAGGTACCTGGGCCTCCCCACGTGGCCTCCCGCAGCTCTCGGAGCCTCGCTCTGGCCAGGCCTCTGCTGGGAGAGCTCGGGCAGCTGGAGGTCAGGGGCAGAGGAAATGCCCTCTCTCCTCCCCAGGACTGGGCTGGGGGCGGCAGCGGAGGCCCCTTCCCAAGACAGGGCTGAACGTTTGGGGACGGGGCAGACGGGGGAGGGACGCTGGGTGTCAGCTTACCCTGTCCCGGCCCCCACGCCCCCAGGCTCGCTCTCCAGGTTGTGGGAGGTGGCGCCGAGATCACCCCCCACACGCAGGCCCTGCCTGCCCCGCCCCGCCCATCAGGTAACAGCATCTGCGCTGCCCTCAGGAAAGCCGGGCCCAGGCGGCCGCCCGGACTGGACGTCCGGACGGAAGAAAGTGGCACGAGGTCTTCTGCAGAGAGGGGGACTGACTCCTCGACGGGGACGCCAAGGCCGGCGGGGCAGGCACAGCCTCGGGAAACTGCCCCCCAGCCGGACCCAGAAAAGACCCGGCCCATCACTCCCTGCCCTCCGGCAACTCGGCCCTCCCTGGGGACACCGGCCTGGTCGAGGCGAGGAATGTGGGGCCTTGGGAAGCAGCCCCCACTCGCAGGAACAGGAGCAGAGGGCGGGCGGCGGGTTAAGGCTTCAAGGAAGGAAATGACGGGACATCATCGGGACATCGTGCTGCTTCTGGGGGATCCCTCAAGTCAGTTCACAGGGCCCTGTGGTCTCCTCCCCTCTGCAGCGGCGCTCAGACCCGCGCACGGGAGGGCGGCCGCCAGGGAAACCTGCTGCCTTCGGCCCCCCAAGGCCACAGGGGTCTGGGCAGGGGAGGGGGCAGGCGCCGTGCTGCCCCCCCAGGGCCTCTCCAGCCTCAGCAGCAGCAGCCTCATGCTGTGGGGAGCACGGCGGGTTAGGAAGGGGACCCCGCACCTCCTCTGGGGTCTGGCCCCCCAGCATTTAGCCCACACACCGTGCCCCCCACCCTCACGCTCTAGGTGGGGGCTCTGAGGGGCCAGTGGGCACCCTCCTCTTCCCCAGGCAGCACCCCCAGGATGTGTGTCCCTCCAAGCTTCGGAGACTGTATCTGGCAGGGACGCCAGGACGTCGCACTGCCCTCTGCCGCTCCCTCCGTCGTCCGGCAGGGGCGAAGGCCCAGGGAGGGGCACTGGTCATCCCAGCACCAGAGGACATCTAAGGCTGATGACGGTTTTGAAACTTGCAGTCAGAAACAGTGGAGAAATTATCTACTGGAACCTTCTCATTTTACAGGTGAGGTTATTAAGGCTCAGAGAGGTAAACTGACTCGCCAGGGACACACAGCAGTTAACCCGCGGCAGCGGGGAGGGCATGTGTGAATAGAGATCAGGAGGGTGAGGCCAGCCTCCGTCTCCCACCCCTGCCCCAGCCTCCCGGCCTCCCAGCTGCACCGGCTTCTCCCTCCTGGGTCCCCGCAGCCTCCGAACTGCTGTAGTCGCTCTGGTGCCTGACACCTCCGAGGCTTCAGGACGCGGCGTCACCGTGGCACACAGCGACTTTTAAGGCTTTTGAGGCTGGCGCCCCCACCCCAGCCTCACCCCCACCACCCCGTCGCACACCCACCCATGCTCGGCCAAACTCCCCGTCTCGGCGCAAACGCCGCGCCCCTCCACCCCCGCGCCTGCAGACGCCATTTCCGGGCTGGGAGGCCTTTTCATTCCTTCCCCACGTGCCAAACTCCCGCTCGCGGATCCTTCAAGACCCTTCTCCAACATTCCTCGCCGCGGCCTCCGCTGACCTCCCGGGCAGAGTGAACGGCGCCTCCCCGCGCCCCCGCGCAGTGCGGCCATCGAGTGGACGAACGCCTGGGGAAGCCGGGCCCAGAACGGCGCGTTCCTTGCTTTATTCTAAGAGCACTGGGTGTGCACTCCGCACCCTCACGCGAAACCCACGTGGGCTTCCGCGGACATGGACACGCGGCGAACGGCGCCGCCGTGCCAGGGCTGTGGCCGAGGCCCAGACGCAGGGGCGGGAGCGCTGGCGGAACCTCTGCCGCGTCGGGCCGCTGGTGGTCAGGTCACACCCACGGGCCTCGCACCCACGGGCCTCGCACGCCTGGCTGGCGGCTCCTTGTCACTTCCGGGGCAGCGAGGCCACACCCCGGAGGAGAAGGCCGACAGGTCACCGGTCCCCACACCTGCGTCCTGTCTGGAGCTTCGAGCAGCTCGATCACTCTGCCTCCCTGGGCGCACCTGTCCTCCGAGGGAGTTCCTCCGTGGAGGTCGGGGCTAGGCCTGGACGCTGGGCGAGGGCCGGGGTCCCCGTGGAGAAGTCACCCCGCTCGAGGGGATGGTCTGGACGAGCTGAGATGCCGCAGGAATCTCACCAGAGCGAGCGCGGTGGACGGGGGAGGGGACAGACTGCAGGGTGGAGATTAGAGGCTCTGGAAGCCACTGAGCCGGAAACACACAAGCACTGGACACAGATGTTCCCGGCAGCCATTATCCAAACCGCCCCGAAGTAGAAGCAACGCAGATGCCCCCCCAAAGAACAGATACACACAGCACGGCAGATCCGTGCAGCGGCACACCACGCCGCACGGCAAGGAACAAAGCACCGACACGCTACCACACGGATGAACCCTGGACACGCGGGGCCGAGCCACGGAAGCCGGACACAGAGGGCGCGTGTTGCACGAAATGTCCAGAACAGGCAAGTCTCCAGGGTGGACGGCGGGCGACTGTTCGCCGAGGGCGGGGCGGCGGGAAGAGGGTGGCGAGCGGTGCTGGCCGCGGAGGGCAGTTTCCGTTTTGGGACGTGAGAACGTTCTGGAATCAAGTGTAATGGAGGCACAGTTCTGCGAATGCCACTAAAAGCGCTGGACGTGCACGCTCCGAATGCCTGAATCACACGGTGCGTGAATTACAGCGCGATAAAGCTGCTGAACAACGACCAGAGCCTGCGAAGGGGGTCTGAGTCGCGGCCCTGTCCCCGAGAGAGACACCGCCTCGGCGAAGCCCGCACGACTCACCCGCGGACACCCGGGGTGTCTGACCCGACTCCGTGATCACCAAACCTCCTTCCTGGAACCCTCTGGGTTTTGGGGGCAGCGGCCTGGCTGGTCATTGACCAATCGATGACAAGACTGGCACTGGGGTTTGTCCATCAGGGTCACGCGTGGGTGGGCGTGATCACGGCTTTGCAGACAGCCACACCACGAAGCCCAGCCCCGGCCGTCCAGCGCGTCAGTCTCCTTCTGACACACCATGTGGAACCTCTGAGGCTGCCGTGCCTCTGAGAGTGACTTCCGGCGTCAGAGACCCCGGGTGCAAGCCACCGCCTGGCGCTGGGCGACGGTGGGAGAGGGGACCGCCATCCTTGCTCTCCCGTCCTTGCTCCCTCGGGCGGGGCTGTGCACGGCCTGCAGCCTCCACTGAGGAGGTGACTTCCGAGCCCTGGCCTGACGGCAGGGGGCACAAGCCTGGCGGCTCGTGGATGTCCATGAGTGGCCTCTGCTGTTCGCCTGGGAGCTCCCTGCCGACAGCGCGCCCCACAGGCAGGGCCGTCAAGAGACGGCGCAGGAGCCCCGTGGCGTGGAGGCCGGGCAGCTGCACTGTGTGACCTGCCCAGGGCCTGCCCTGCCTCCTGGGACAAGGACAGAACTGGATCAGTGATTCCCTGAAGATGGTGATGAGGATTCTGTAAGCAGTTTTAATATTAAAACCATGAAATCAATGGAAATCAGTCATTTACCACCAAAAGACCATACGCACTTACGAAAATACAATGTTTCTTTAAAAAGTTAATCCTATTTTAATCACTATTTACCACTTGGGCCCTGTTTTTGTTTCATTACAAACCTATACATATATCCTAGATTGGCAAAAAAGTGGGGGCCTTCCTTCCTTCCTTCCTTCCTTCCTTCCTTCCTTCCCTCCCTCCCTCCCTCCCTCCCTCCCTCCCTCCCTCCTTCCTTCCTTCCTTCCTTCCTTCCTTCCTTCCTTCCTTCCTTCCTCCCTCCCTCCCTCCCTTCCCTCCTTCCTTCCCTCCTTCCTTCCTTCCTCTTTCTGAGACAGAGTCTCACTGTGTTGCCTGGGCTAGAGTGCCGTGGCGTCAGCCTAGCTCACAGCAACCTCACACTCCTGGCTCAAGCAATCCTCCTGCCTCAGCCTCCCGAGTAGCTGGGACTACAGGCATGCGCCACCATGCCCGGCTAATTTTTTCTACATATTTTTAGTCGTCCGATTAATTTCTTTCTATTTTTAGTAGAGAT